>JAUELO010000231.1:1029729-1040712 GCA_032357855.1 Amphibolips quercusostensackenii | reverse complement strand
AAAATAAAATCCCTGGTGCTGTTAAATCCTCAGATTAGAAAATTCCCGAATAATAAAATTTCTGATTAATAAATTTCCCAAATAAATGAATTCCCGTATCATAAAATTACAAAATAATAAAATTCCAGAATGATAAAATTCCCGGATAATAAAATTCTTGGATAATAAAAGACCCGAATAATATAATTTCCAAATTATAAAATTCTGGAATGATAAAATTCCTGAAATATAAAATTCATGTACTATTAAATTATTGAATAATAAAATTCCCAAATAATAAAATTTTTGAATAATAAAATAAAGAGGAAAGATAAATAAATGAGGAAAGGGGAACGGGTCAGAGAAAGGGAAAGGGGAAAAGGAAAGAAAAATGGGAAAAAGGTAAAAGAAAAGTGCAAAAAGGGCAGGGAAAGGGGAAAAGGTAAAAAGATGAAAGGGGAAAGAAAAGGGGAAAAGGGCATATTTTAGATAAAGTATCGTATGCAAATTGGCACAACTAAAAAATCCCGAAAAATGAAATTCCCGGCGCTGTTAAATTCTCGCATTGAAAAATTGACGAATAATAAAATTTACGAAATATAAAATTCTCGTATAATAAAATTTCTGAACATTAAAATTTCCCGGGAAGACTGAAAAATCCCAAAATAGAAAATTTATGACACTATAAGATTCCCTACTTGGAAAATTCTGGTATAACAAAATTCCAGAATAATGCAATTCCCGAAAAATAAAATTCCCAAATAATAAAATTCCTGAACAATAAAATTCCCAAATGATAAAATCCCGAATTACAAAATTACCTAACAATGAAATTCCCGAATTATTAAAATTCCTGTATAATGAAATTCACGAATTATAAAATTCCCGAATAATATAATTTCCGAATAAGAAAAGTCCCGAATAATATAATTATTTAATTATAAAATTTCGGAATAGTAAAATTCTCGAATATTAAAATTCCCGATTATTAAAATTTCCGGGGATTCCCGAATTGGAAAATTCCCAAACAAGAAAATTTCCGAATTATGAAATTCTTTAATAATAAAATTTCTGAATAATAAAACTCCCGAATTATAAAATTCCCGAATATTAAAAATCCGAAAACGGCTAAAAAATCCCGCAAAATAAAATTCACAATATAAGATTCCCAAATTGAAAAATTCCCGTATGATAAAAATTTTTTAAGAATACAATAGTAAAATATTTTTATAAAAAATGTATTATTTTTAATGCTTAAAAATTCTAAAATTATTTTTTTAATTAAAGATAACAGAATTTAAGAAAAATATATTCCTATATGGAATTTTAAAAAATTATATTTATTTTGAATTCAAACTATAATTTAAAAAACTCTGAACATTTAAATTTATTTTTTTATTGAAAAATTTTATCATTGTCTTTCTCATAATTAAATGAAATTTATAAAAAAAATTTAATTGTTCAAATTCGGGAATTTCATAATTCGGCAATTTTCTGTCACGAATTTTTATTATTCATGAATTTTTCGATTCGGGAATTTTATTGTTCGGGAATTTTCCAATTTAGGAAATTTATAATTCACGAATTTTATCAGGCGAGTATTTTATTGTTAGAGGATTTTCTAATTGGAAAATTTTATTGTTCGGGAATTTTTCAATTCGGGAATTATATTTTTTTTAAATTTTATTATTCAAAAATTTTATTTTTCGTGTTTTTCCAGTCATCCGGAAAAATTATTTTCAATGTTTTAAGTTTCTGAAATTATTGTTTGAATTAAAAGTAATAATAATTGAAAAATATATATTTCTGAATGACATTTTTTCAATTATTATTATTTTAAATTTAAATAATAATCTCATAAGCCTTATGCATTAAAAAATATATATTTTTAAAATAAAATTTTTTGATTATTGTATTTTCAATTAATAAATAATATTTATTTAAAAAAGGTTAATTGTTTTAATTTGGAAATTTTTTCAATTCAAGAATTTTCTAGTTCGGATATTTTATAATTCGGCAATTTTCTGTCGGAAATTTAATTTATGAGAATTTTATTATTTAGAAATTTTATTATTTGGGAATTTTTATTTATTCGGGAATTTCACAGTATCGGGAATTTTATTTTTCGGAATTTTTCAGTCGTCTCGTATTTCCCACAAAGAAATACGGTGTTGTATATTTTATTAAAATTTTTTAACTTATTTTTCATTTTTCAGTTAGAACTAGTTAATAGTCAATTAATATTAACAGAAATAATTGTTTAAACAATTTATTAATATTCATCATAATATTCTTTTTTATATTTAATAATATACTTTTTTTCCATTTTTTAGTAGCATTTAGGCACAAATATTTCAAGTTACCAAACACAATTGTTCGAACAATTTTTAATTATTATTAATAATATTCTCTCTCAATAGTGCTAGAAAGTTGCGGTTTTTCTGAAATATTCATCATTTAGACCAATTCTCATTTAAAGCAAGGTGAAAATTAATAAAATTTATTAAAAATATTTATTTAAACAAATTATTATTGTTTATAACTATTGTCTCTTATGTTAATGCTAAATAGTTGCGGTTTTTTCTGAAATTCTCCATTATTTGTCCACTTTTGAATTAGAGTTAGGCACTAGTTGATTTAAGTTAGGAAACACAATTGTTTAAACAAATTATTATTATCTTAAATAATATTATCTTTCAATAATTATAGGAATTTGCGTTTTTTTTTTCAATATTGAATTTTTATTCTATTTTTTTATTAGAGCGTAATGAAAATAACACAAGCTTAACAAAAATAATTATTTAAACAAATTATTTATGTTTATAACTAATATCTGCTCCTGTATTAATGTTAGATAGTTGCGATTTTTTCCAAAATTTCCCACTTTTGTCAACTTTTCACTTAGAGTGAGGTGAATAATTAATTATTGTTACTAGAATATTTTGTTTAAACAATTAATGATTATTTTTATAATTTTATCTATGAATAATGATAGAAAGCTTGAATTTTTTTTCAAATATTCAACTTTTTTCCATTTTTTACTTCGAGTAGGGTAAAAATGATTAAAATTTACGAAACCTAATTATTTAAACAAATTGTCCTTGCTTATAAGTATCTGCTTCTATATAAATTCTAGATAGTAGCGATTTTTTCTAAAATTTTCCATTTTTTTTAACTTTTCACTTAGTGAAGTAATAATAAATGCAAGTTGAAAAACATTATTTTTTACATTGTTTTTGATTTTCAGTTATGAACAAATAAAAAAATAATTGTGCGAATGATTTTTTAAACAATCTCTTTCTATTCTGTGAATATATTTTTCTGAAGTATAACATGACTTATAGGGATAATATTTAAAAAATAATAATTAATTTATAATAAAATATTATTTTATATATTGCATTAATTTATTATTTATATATTAAAATAATTATTTACTTTAAAATTTTCCGATTCAAAAAATTAAAGAAACTGTTTTTAATAAATATGATTTATTTATAAAAAACAATCATGAAGTATTTTGATATGCTCAAAGTTTTTCTTAAACTATTTTTTTATTTGATAAAACATTATTTAAAAAAGGACATTAAACATTAAATTTAATTTTTGTTAATAAAATATTTCTAGCGGTAATTGAAAAATTTGGTAATATTATAAATTGTTCGATAAAGACGACTAAAAATTTCCAAACAATAAAATTCCCGAAAAAGAAAATATTTGAAACAGAAAATTACCAATTTGCAAAAATCCCAAATTGAAAAATTCCTAAATAATAAAATTCCAAAACAGTTTATAATATTACCGAATACAAACAATGGAAGAAATTGCGTTTTAATAAATATTTTTTATCATTAAAAATAAATTAATGAAATCTTTTGGTCGAAGAATTTTTTAAATATTTAATATCTTTTTTTGAAATTATTTTTCTAATTTAAAATAAGAATAATATAAAAAATACGTAATAAATAAGTAATGCTGATCAATAAACAATTTTTTAAATTGTTTAAATTCGTCAATTTTCTGTCGGGATTTCTATATTGCGACAATTTTATAATATCGGCAATTTTCATTTCGAAATTATTTAATTTTAAAAAAATTTTCAAAAATTTTTCAACAATTCCTGAAATTATAAAATTACCGCAATATAAAAATCCCCAAATGGAACCTTCCCGAATAATGAAAGTGACGAACGGTTTTTTAAATAACCAATTTTGAAAATTACAGAATAATAAAATTCCCAAAAGAAAATTGCCGAATTATAAAATATAATAATCAAATATTTTTATCAAAGAAAAATGTTTTTTTAATGTTTAAGGTTTTTAAAATTATTTTTCAAATTAAAAATAACAGTAGTTGCAAAAAATATAATTCTGAATGAAAAATTTTGTTTGAAAATGTGCGTAGAATTAAAAACAAATTTTTTTAAATCAAATTTTTAATTGAAAAAATTCGAAATTTTTTAAAAAATTTTTGTTGAAATTAAAAATTCGATTTGAACTTAGAAAAAAAGCTTTTGTTGGAAATATCTGATTTTTTTGGATAGTTAAACAATATTGAATAAAAAACAATTCTATTTAATTTTTTAAATATATAAATAATTGTAAAGGATTTTCTTGATTCTACTTCTAAAATAATTACATTATTTAAAAGTTTAGAAAATAATATTTTTAAATTCAAGCAATTTTGGAAAGAATAAACTAAAATAAAACTAAATGATCAAATTTCTAAAAAAAATTTTATTCAAACAAATTTTAATTAAATATCTCTATCATAACTATGAGAATTGAACATTAATGTATAAAAATTCCTCACTTGAGACATTTTCTTGGGTTGGATAAATCTCATTTATATTCTTATAAAGCTGTTGTAATTCTAGAATGTGAGAAAATGAGAAATGTATAAAATATGCGAGAAAAACAGGGAGAAAAAAAGGGGAAAAAGGGCAGATAAACTCAACGAGCATAATCATGATATGAGATCCATTAACGGTAATAACTCGGGGCGTAATCGCACCTAATTAACATATTTTGTTAATTTGGTTTGTAAATCAGGATGGGTCTAAATGCACTCCGCGGAAGTCAGGCAATCTCGCCGTGCGTAGAATTTCCGCTTCTGCAATTGGGAACAGATTCCAATCGTTACAGCATTGCCACGTCTACACTTCACAGGTAAACAAAAGTCATTGTGAAAATCAAATAAAAGACACAAAAAAACAATATTAAAAACAAAATAAAATCACGTACTTTACTGTCGAAAAATATCAAAAAAAGTAATAAAAATCGCTAATGACTTTGGCTCACGATAACTCAATCGGAAATAAAGTTAGAGATTTTTCTTAAAAACGGTTAGAAAGCTTGTGAAATTCCGCGTCGAATGAGCCCTAGTAGATATATTTCTGACTTTTTGAAGATGATTTATCACGTGAGGAGTTTGAAAAAAGTCAGGACTTTCTCGAGTTTTGTATCTTGAATTTTGTGTCCTGACTTCAACTTGTGTCATGACCTACCAAACCTGTAGCAGAAATCTGAAATTTAAAGGGGGTAATCTATAGAATCTTAGCTTTAATTTAAGCCAAAAAAACTTAAAAAAGCTTGAGGGGTTCCTGAGTTATCACTGAAAATGTCCAGGCGTCTCTGCGTCAAATTTCAGCCGGCGATCTCCACTGTCGACCCAAATTCAAGAAATTTTGTAATCTTGCGATATAAAAAAATTACTCGCGCCTACAAAAAAGGGTTTCGTAACCCATTCAGGCATTATTTAGGTCGTTAGAATTTCCCCTTTCCTTATTACTCCCCCTTCTACCCTTACTGATCCTATCTTATCACCCCCTCCATTATTTCTCCTACCACAAATACCTTTCCTTCTTTACTTTCCTTCCTCATACATCGTCCTTGCTTTCATCCACTCACTCCACTTTACATATGTCACTTTCCCTTCTTTGCCCCCTTCTTAAATTGTCCTATCGTGCTCCACCTTCCACTATACTCCTCAATCCATATTGCTCCTCCCCTTAAATAGTTCTTCTTGCATTACTAACTCTCTTCCCTCTCCTGACACTATCCCTTATCCTACTCTCTCTAGTTCCCCTCTCCTGCTTATTACTTTCTACCCTTACTAATCCCTTACTCCTCTTTTTCCCTTCTTCTCTCTTAATCTACTTTTCCTATTACCATACTTCCCCTACTCCTCCCTGCGCCACACCTCCTTTTATATTTCTCCTGTCACATCTTTTATATTTCTTCTCCCACAACTACCTCCCCTTCTATACTCCCCTACCTCATACGTCCTCCTCACTTGCATCAACTCACTCCACTTCACATCTCTTACTTTCCCTTCCACGCTTCCTCTCTTAATTTTCCTATCATAATCTACCTTCCCTACTACCATACTCCTCAGTCCATATTTCTCCTCCTCTTATATAGTTCTCCTTTTACCACCACCTCCACTCCCTTCACTACCCCTTCTGCTACTATCTATACTTCTCCTCCTCTACTCATTACTTCCCACTATTACCCATCCCTTACTGCTCTTTTCCCCTCCTTTTTTCTACTACACTTTCTTTATTACCATAATTCCCCTACCTATCCCTGCGTCACATCTCCTCTTATATTTCTCCTGTGACATCTTTTATATTTCTTCTTCCACAGCTACCTCCCCTTCTTCACTCCCCTACTGTATACGTCCTTCTCACTTTTATCAAATTACTCTACTTGACACCTTTTATTTCCCCTCCTTTACCCATCCCTAAATTGTCCTATCATACTCCACCTTCCTTACTACCATACTCCTCAATCCATATTTCTTCTGCTCTTACAAAGTTCTCCTTCCACCACTACATTCCCTCCCTTTACTCCTTCTCCACTCTCTACTTTCCCTACCCTACTCATTATTACTTCCCACTATTACTCTTCCCTTACTTCCCTTTTTCCCCACTCTTCTCCTACTACACTTTCCCTATTACCATACTTCCCCTACCACTCCTTACGTCACATCTCCCATATTTCGCCTAACACCACTGCTTACTCTCCCATTATTCCTCTTCACCTCTTCTACTTGCATTTTCCCCCTAGTCTACTTCTTCTTCTTCTTCTTTTACTTCCATCCCATACTGACCCTGCCCTCACTTTTCCACCCTCTCTTAGCCTACCTTCCTAACTACCCTACTTATCCTATCTCTCCCAACTTCCCCTGCTATCTCTCCCTAATTACCCTACTACCCCACCCCTAGCCCCCCTACTTCCTCTAATTCCCCTACCATACTTTTCCTTCCTCCGAAACCCTAAAAATCGAAGAGGAAACAACTCTGGTAATCCGTTCGACCTTTATGTTATCTGAACAAGCAATTCTGTGTAATCAGGATAATCCAATGTAACGCGAGTAATCCAGTGTAATTCGATGTAATCTGCGTGATTCGGAGTAATACCATTATTCTAAAATAATCCACTTATAATGCGAAGTAATCTATTTGTAATCGAAATTATGTAATCCAGTTGTAATCTCGAGTAATATAATTATAATCCGCGGTTTTCAGCAAAATCCACTTGTAATCCACATAATTACGAGTAAATCAGGTAATCCATTTGTAATCCAATTATATAATCCAGTTGTAATGTGAAGTAATTTTATTTTAATCCGCGATAACCCGGGTAAATCCACTTGTAATCCACATAATTACGAGTAAATCAGGTGATCCGAGTAATCCACTAGTAATCCACTTCTAATGTGTAGGACTTTAAGTTATTTGGAGTGAACCCATTTTTCGTAGTAATTTACTTCCAATACGCTGTAATTTAATGCGCCATAATCCACCGTAATTTAGATAATTTAAGTAACCCACTTGTAATCCAAAGTGTTCTAAAATGGAGTACTTCAAGTAATTTAAAGTGATTCCAGTTTTCCTAAAGTAATCCACTTATAATCAGCAGTGATCCACTTCTAATCCGAAATATATAATCCTGCTGTAATCTAGAATAATCCACTTGTACTCCAAGTTATTCGGAGTAATTTAGGTAATCCAAGTAATCCACTTGTAATCCAGGGTATATAATCCAGTTCTAATCCGGAGTTTTTAATTGCGATTCGGAGAAAACTAGAGAAATCCACTTGTGATCCAAATAGTTTTAAGTAAATCAGGTAATCTAAGTAATCCACTTTTAATCCAGTTATACTATGTAGGACTTTAAGTAATTCGGTGGAACCCGATTTGCCGGAGTAATCCAATTGCAATGCGTCATAATCCACTTGTTATCAAGAATATATAATCCTGTTCTGATCTGCAGTAATCCACGTTTAATCCAAATAATTTATAATAATTTAGGTAATCCAAGTAATCCACTTGTAATCCAAAGTATATAATACTGTAAGGGTCTGGAGTAATCTTATTGTAATCCGGATTTAACTGAGGAAATACACTTGTAATCCAGATAATTCGAAGTAATTGAGGTACTACAAGTAATCTTCCTGTAATAAAGTTCTAAAATGGAGTACTTCAAGTAATTCAAACTGATCCCGGTTTTCCTGAAGTTATCCACTCATAATCTGCTGTAATCCACGTGTAATCAAAAATATATAATCCTATTCTAATTTGGAGTAATCCACTTGTACTCCAGGAAATTCGGTGTAATAAGGATAATCCAAGTAATCCACTTGTAATTCAAAGTATATAATCCAGTTTAGATCTAGAGTAATTAAATTGTAATTCGCCGCTAAGCAGAGAAATCCACGTGTGATCCACATAATTCCGAGTGAATCAGATTATCCAAGTAATCCACTTGTTATCCAGTTCTAATATGTAGGACTTCAAGTAATTCGAAGTGATTCTAGTTTTACTGAAGTAATCCACTTATAATCAGCAGTAAATCACTTCCAATCCAAAATGTATAACCCTGTTTTAATCTTGAGTAATCCACTCGTACTCCTGATCATTTGAAGTAATTTACATAGGTAATCCAAGTAATCCACTTGTAATCAAAAGTATCTAATCCAGTTCTAATTCGCAGTTATCTAATAGTAATCGGAGAAAACCAGAGAAATACACTTGTAACCCAGATAATTCCGAATAAATCAGGTAATCCAAGTAATCCATTTGTACACCAGATCTAAAATGTAGTACTTCAAGTAATTCGAAGTGAGCCCAGTCTTTCCAAAGTACTCCACTTATAATCTAAGTAATCCACTTGTAATTCAATAAATATAATCCCACTCTAATGTCTAGTAATCCACTTGCAATACAAAGTATAAAATACAGCTAGGATCTGGAGTAATCTTATTGTAATCCTGATTTGACCGAGGAAATCCACTTGTGATCCAGATAATTCGGTGTAATTTAGGTACTCCAAGTAATCTACTTGTAATACAATTTGAAAATGGAGTACTTCAAGTAACTCGAAGTAATCCCAGTTTTCCTAAAGTATTCCATTTATAATCCAAAGTAATCTATTTCTAATCCATAATATATAATCCTGTCTTAATCTGGAGTATTCCAATTACACTCCTGATAATTTGAAGTAATTTAGGTAATCCAAGTAATGAACTTGTGATCCAAAATATATAATGCAGTTCTAATACGCAGTTATCTGATTGTAATTCGAAGAAAAACGGAGGAATTTACTTGCAATCTAGATAATTCCGAGTAAAGCAGGTAATCCAATGAATCCACTTGTAATCCAGAGAAATACACTTGTAATCCATTATATATAATCACACTCTAATGTGAAGTAATTTACTTGTGATACAAATAATTCGGAGTGATTCAGGTAATCCAAATAATCCACTTGTAATCCAAAGTATATAATACAGTTAGGATTTGAAGTAATCTTATTGTAATCTTAGTTTAACCAAAGAAATCTACTTGTAATCCAGGTAATTTGGTGTGATTTAGGTACGTAAAGTAATCTACTTGCAATCCACTTTTTAAATGGAGTACTTTGAGTCACTCAAAGTAATCCCAGTTTTCCTGAAGTGATACACTTATAATTTACAGTTATCTATTTCTGATCCATAATATATAATCCTGTCCTAATCTGGAGTAATCCAATACCACTCCTGATAATTTAGAGTAATTTAGGTAATCCAAGTAATAAACTTGTAATTTAAAATATATAATTCAGTTCTAATTCGGAGTTATTTAATTGTAATTCGGAGAAAAACGGAGAAATCCACTTGTAATCCAAATAATTCCAAATAAATCAGGTAATCCAAGTAATCCACTTGTAATCCATCACATACAATTACACTCTAATGTGGAGTAATGTACTTGTGATACACATAATTCGAAGTAAATCAGGATATCCAAATAATCCACTTGTAATCTAAAGTGTGTAATACAATTAGGATCTGGAGTAATCTTATTGTATTCCGGGTTTAACTGAGGAGATTCACTTGTAATCTAGATGATTCTAAGTAAATCAGGTAATTCAAGTAATTCACTTGTAATTCAAAGTAATCCACTTGTAATCCAAGTAATCTACTTGTAATTCGAAGAAATCCACTTGTAATCCATCACATATAATCACACTCTAATGTGGAGTAATCTACTTGTGATACAAATGATTCGGAGTGATTCAGGTAATCCAAATAATCCACTTGTGATCCGAAGTATGTATTACAGTTAGGATCTGGAGTAATCTTATTGTGTTCCGGGTTTAACCGAGAAAATCCACTTGTAATCCAGATGATTCTGAGTAAATCAGGTCATTCAAGTAATCCAATCATAATTTTAAGTAATCCACTTGTAATTTGAAGTAATCCAATTGTATTCCATCACATATAATCACACTCTAATGTGGAATAATCTACTTGTGAAACAAATAATTTGGAGTGATTCAGATAATCCAAATAATGCATTTGTAATACAAAGTATATAATACAGTTAGGATCCAGAGTAATCTTATTGTAATCCGGGTTTAACCGAGGAAATTCACTTGTAACTTCTAAAATGGAGTACTTCAAGTAACTCGAAGTAATCCCAGTTTTCCTAAAGTAATCCACTTCTAATCCACAGTA
>JAUELO010000231.1:956310-985022 GCA_032357855.1 Amphibolips quercusostensackenii | reverse complement strand
TTATAACAATGATGTCCCTGAGCATATTCCACGCGCCCTTTATATCTTTATTGCGTATTTGCTCCTCCCAAGTTGTTTTGTCTATGCGTTCGTATATCATATTTTGAGAATCTCTTCGGACTTCCGGTTCCTGTGATTTTTCGATTTTGATTTGCGTTTGTTCGATCAGTGTCGCAATTCAGAATATTTTCATATTTTGTTATTACATAATTTTTTAAAAATGGCTTCCAACTGTTCACTGGCCAGAAATTCTATTTGAAAAAAATAATAATAAATGTTTTTTTATTAGAAAATTCTTATGATTTGTTATTGAATGAGTGTTTAAGCACCCTTTCGAAATTTCGTAATATTCCTGTGGCATTCAACTTTCTACGATACGCTTGTTTTTTGAGTGGACGGCTGCACGGATTTCATCATTTTACCACGCAACACCGGACACTCTTAGTGTAGTCGCAGTACCACACACTTCGGTTGCACTTATAACAATGATGTCCCTGAGCATATTCCACGCGCCCTTTATATCTTTATTGCGTATTTGCTCCTCCCAAGTTGTTCTGTCTATGCGTTCGTATATCATATTTTGAAAATCCCTGTGCACTTCCGGTTCCTGTGATTTTTTTATTTTGATTTGCATTTGTTTCGTCTTTTTGTTCTCTTTTTCCTCTATCCTTGGCCTGAGATCATTTTGTGAAGTCAAGTTGTTACAACTTGACTCGTTTTGTGAGACTGACGTTATGTCAGTCACACCAAACTTCGGTTTATGAAGCTTCTGAATCAATTTTTTAAATTTCCAAGTCACGCTTAAACTGATTTGAAAGAAAAAGGACCTTTTTTATTTTGAAAATTTAATATTTTTGTAAATAATTCGTCTTTTTGACCTTAAAATTAAATAATTTTATTTAAAATTCTCTTTGCATAACTTAAAAATTAATTTTTCAAAGTGAAAATTTTAAGAATACATTCCCGACCTAATTTTATTTCTTTATTTTTATTTGATAATTTAACTTTTTTTTTAAATTTTTTATTTTGATTGGAAAATCTTTCATTTAGTTGAAGATTTAAGTATCTTCTGGACAATTTACTTTTTCAGTATTTTTTTTAAGCTAAAAAATAAAATATTCCATTTAAAGTTAAAAACATAACATGCATTTTTTGGCTTAAAAAGAAGATTAATTATTTCATTAAATAATTAATCTTCATTATTAAAAAAATTAACTCTCTTAAATTTATATTTTTTGGTGAAAATTCATATTTTTTAGGAGAAAATTAAACTTTTTCGTAAAAAATTTAGTCTTTTTGATTCAAAACCTAAAAAATTTCGCTGGAAATTAAATTATTTTCTAATATAAAAATCACATTTTCGGATTAAAAATTAAACTGGTTTAAACAAAAAATTCATTTTTTTTGCTTGAAAATTCAGCAATTTATTTACAGTTATGTATTCTGTTGAAAATTCGTATTTTTTGGTTGAAATTTCGTTCATTTTTCAATAAAAATTAATTTTCGAAACTAAAGATACGGCAATTTCATTTTAGGAAAATTTATATTTTTAGTGGAGAATTTATTAATTATGTAGAAAATTTTTTTTTTAATTCGTTATTTTATTGGTTGAAAATACCTTTTTTATAAAAATTTAGCTATTTAATAATTAACTTTTGGCAGAAAAATCATATTTTTGATTTGAAAATTTAACTCCTTTGTAGATGTCAATAATTCGCCTTTTCGTCTTTAAAATTCAACAATTTTTTAAAAAATTCTTTTTGTTTTATTTAAAAATTAATTTTTTTAACTGAAAATTTTACAATTTCATTTTTGACTCACAACATTTTTTCATTTTTAGTTTGAAATTTAACTTTTTTTTAAATTCCTAATTCTTGATTTAAAATTCTTCTATTTGATTGAGGATTTAAGTATTTTATTTACAATTTTTTTTCGATCATTTTTTTAAACTAAAAATAAAACTGTTTAACTTTTAGTTGAAAAATTATCGAATTTGTTGTAAAATCATATATTTTGTTGCAAATTCTTTTTTTTTGGAGAACTTCAATCTTTTTGTTAAAAAATGAAACATTTTAATGGGCTAAAAATTAAACTTTTTTTGTAGAAAATTTCATCTTTTTGACTCAAAACTGCAACAATTTAGTAAAAAATTGTTGAATTTAGATTTTCAATTTTTTTCTGAATTGGAAAAGGAAAATTTTTTTAAATTAATTTTTTAAAATGGAAGGGATGAAACTGTGGTTATTTTATTTTTTAATTAGAAGAGGCCATTTTTTCTATTCCACATTTTTATTCAGTTTTAGGGAAGAATTTTTTTTTTATTTTTTTCTTTGAATTGCAAGAGAAAAATGTTTTATTTAAAAAAATTTTTTTTAATTGAAAGGACTAAAAGTTTGTTTCTCAATTTTTTCTCAATTAAAAAAAAAAAATTTTTTTGGATTTTTATTGACTTGCAAAATACGAAGTTTTTTTCTAAATTGAAAAAGGCCATTTTTATTTTTAACATCTTTATTTATTCATTTTTCTAAATCAAAAGAGGAAAATTTTTGTCTAAACATTTTTCTTCAATTCAGAAAAAGCTAAAACTCAAAAATGACGTCCTTTTGATACAATGAAAAAGTTAAAAATAAAAAATTTCCCAATTCAAATTCATAAAAAATTGAAAAACAAAATTTTCTGTTATCTAATTATAAAAAAAATTGAAGGTAAAAAATCCTTTCAATAAAATGAAAAAAATAACCATTTCCAATTAAGAAAAAAATAAGAAAAATTTTCACAATTCTAAGAATATTAAGCTATCAAAATAAAAATTGACCCTTATTCAATTCGTAAAAAAATGTAAATAAAAACTGCTTTCCCTAAATTCAATAAAAATGTAAAAAAGAACAAAATTGTCACCTCAAGTTCAGCAAAAAAATCGAAATTTTTTCCTTTTTAACGCAATAAAAATAATAAAAACCAAAAAAGAGCCTCTTTTAATTCAGAAAAAATTAAAAACGAAAATTTCCTCTCTTAAAAGTCAATAAAACTATCAAAAATGCAAAATTATTCTTATTTAATTTAGAAAAAAATTCAAAATAAAAAATTCTTCCTTTAAAACAAATAAAAATGTTCGAAAGTAAAAAATGGCCTCTTCTAATTCAGAAAAAAAATTTATATCTTCAAAAACAATAAAAAAGCAATAAAAAAGTTTCTCTTTCAATAAAAAAAAATTTTTAATCCAAAATTTTCAACCTGTCCATATCATGAAAAACTTAAAAATGTTCCTTTTTTAATTAAGAAGAAATTTAAAACCGAAATTTTCAACATTTCAATTAAATAAAAATGTTAAAAAAAGAAAAATTTCTCTTTTCTAATTTAGAAATAATAAAAAAAATAAAATTTTTCTCCAAAGTTTAAAGAAAAAATTTTTTAAACATTAAAAAACAAAGTGAATTGTTTGAACAAGAATAAATTGCTTAAAAATTATAGATAAGTATTGAAAATATAAAAAATACTAAAATTGGATAGAGCTTTTTTTTTAATTTGCGAAAAACTACATTTCTCTGTCTTATTTCAGTCAAAAGTCACATTCTAATAATAAAAAGATTGTTTAAACAAATAAAAAAAATGTTAAAAATTTTGTTAACTTGTATTTTTAGAACAAAATTGTAAAATAATTGTTGGCAAGCTTAAAATTTTTCATCTAATATTATAATATTATTACCTCATTAATATTAGATTTTTTAAAATAAAAAAATAAAACACTTCCTCATTACCTGAAACAACTAATTACAATTTTCTTAGAATAATCCCTGCCACAATACCTCAAACAGCGTAAGAATAGAAAACTAACACTAACATTCTTCATTGCATCATGTTGCGTCACGTGACCCCAAAATTGTCTATTCATGTCGGAACCTGCACGCATCTTTTTTTTCACACGTTTAAGAAGTACGTGTCCGTGTAATTTTACTGGATAATCTTAGGACTAGGAGAGGGGAGGGGTAGAGGGGGAAAAGAAAAAAAAAGAAAAAAGAAAAAGGAATGAACAGACGAAGGAGGAGACGAAAAAGAAAGAGAAGGAGGAGACGAAAAAAGAAAGACAGGGAAGAGGTGGAAGAGGAAACAGAGAAGGACCATGATGGTAGTGCTTAAGGTGGTTGTGGTGGTGGTTTGGACCGTTAGTTGGCCCCAGCACAGCGGGAGCGTTGTCCGGACCCTCGACACTACCCCCTCCCTTCCCCGGGCCCTGAGTGTCGCTGGGACTCATCCGCGAATATGGTTCCCCCCACCCATCGACTCTACCGCAGTCTCGGACGAAGACATAAAAAAACAACTCACGGACGACCGCAGGAATGCAGAACTCTGTCTCACTCTGTCTATGTCACGCCTGAATTCGGGCAGTAAGGGACCCAATAGGGCCCAGGGAGAAACTGGAGCCTCGAGAAAAAACTTTTGCTTTTGATGGAACGAACTCTCGGCTTTTTTAAGTTTCCGGAATTGTGTCTAGTTTTTGATCGAGACGAGAAATTGCGTCTCGCGGATGGGTCTTAAGGCCCTAATTTTAAGGGGCCCTTCTGTGGGGTTTTATTTATTATATTTCTTGCTGAATACACATTTATAATTGTCTCAGATAATTGGGCCTTTTTTGTAGAAAAATTTGGTTGGTTTGATGAGGCCCCAGTATATATTAGGTAATTAGGGGGTGGAGTGGAAGGGACGAAAAATTAGATTGCTGAAAATTTATTTTCTTTGTTAAAAATTATTTTTTTCTTATCTGAAAATTTTCCTGTTCCATGTTTGGCTAAAACGTTATAACTATACGTAATTAAGTTGGAAATTCGTCTTTTTAGAGAGAAAATTCATCTTCCTAGTCAAAAATTATACTTTTTAGTTGAAAATTCATCTTTTTCATTATAAATTTAGTATCTCTATTAAAAATTAATTTTCTTTATTAAAAATTATTGTTTTCTCATCTAAAAATTTCACTATTCCATGTTTGGCGAAAACTTTATCCTGTATAATAGATAAAATGGGAATTCATCTATTTGAATAGAACATTAATCTTATTAGTCAAAAATTCTTCTTTGTGGTTAAAAATTCTTTTTTTTTTATTATAAATTTAGTATCTTTGTTGAAAATCCATTTTATTTGTTTAACATTATTTTTTTCTTATCTGAAAATTCTACTATTCCATGTTTGGCGAAAACATCCTGTATATTAGATGAGTTGGAAATTCGTCTTTTTGATAGAACATTAATTTTCTTGTTCCTTAGTTCATTTTTTTGTTGCTGAAAATTAATCTTTTAAGTTGAAAATTCACCAAATTTGATGAAAATTCATTTTTTAACAAATTTTTTTTTCATCTGAAAATTTAACTATTCCATGTTTGGTTAAAACGCTACTCTGTATATTAGATAAGTTGAAAATTCGTCATTTTGGACAGAACACTAATCTTCCTAGTCAAAATTTCTTCTTTTTTGGTTGAAAATTCATCTTTTTGATTATAAATTTATTATCTTTGTTAAAAATTCATTTTCTTTGCTAAAAATTATTTTTTTCTTATCTGGGAATTCCACTATTTCATGCTTGGTGAAAACATTATCCTATATTTTAAATAAGTTGGAAATTCGTCTTTTTTGATAGAACATTAATCTTTTTGTACGATCATTAATTTTTTTTCCTAAAAATTTATCTCTTCAATTGAAAACTTAACAACTTTGTTAAAAATTCATTTTTCTAGTTATGAAAAAATATGCTTTTTTTCATTGGAAAATTTAACTATTCCATGTTTAATTAAAACGTTATCCTGTATAAGTGTATATTATATACGTTGGGAATTCGTCTCTTTGGATAAAACATTATTTTCTTGGTCAATAATTCATTTTTTTTCACTAAAAATTTATCTTTTATGTTAAAAATTTAACAATTTTTAAGTAAATTAATTTTTTTATTAAACTTTTTTTTTATTAAAATATTCCATGCTTGGTTAAAACGTTATCCTGTATATTAGATAAGTTAGAATTTGTCTTTTTGGATAGGATATTAATTTTTTTAGTCGAAAATTCATCTTTTTGATCAAAAATTCAGTATCTTTGTTAAAAATTATTTTTTTCTTTTTCGAAAATTCCACTATTCCATGTTTAGCGAAAACTTTATCCTGTATATTAGATAAGTTGGAAATTCGTCTTTTTTGATAGAACATTAATCTTCTCGGTCAATTATTAATTTTTTTTTTGCTGAGAATTCATCTTTCAGGTTGAAAATTTACCAACTTTGATGAAAATTTATTATTTTAGTTCAAAATTTTTTTTCCATTTGAAAATTTTACTATTCCATGTTTGGATAAAACGTTACCATGTATATTAGATAAGTTGGAAATTCGTCTTTTTGGGTAAACCATTGATCTTCTTAGTCAATAATTCATTTCCTTTTTGCTGAGAGTTCACCTTTTTCATTATAAATGTAGTATCTTTGTTGAAAATCCATTTTCTTTGTTTAAAAATTATTTTTTTCTCATCTGGAAATTTGAATATTTCAGGTTTGGATAAAACGTTATCATGTATATTGGATAAGTTGGAAATTCGTCTTTTCTGATAAAACATTATATTTTTTTCTTATCTAAAAATCTTACTATTCCACGTTTGGAGAAAATGTTATCCTGTATATTAGATAAGTTAAATATTCGTATTTTCTGATAGAACATTAATCTTCTTTGTTCCAAATTCATCTTTTTGGTTGAAAATTTAAAAATTTTGTTAAAAATTAATTTTATTTGTTCATATTTTTTTACTTATTTAAAAATGTAACTATTCCATGTTTGGCTAAAACCTTATTCTGTATATTGGATAAGTTGGAAATTTGTCTTGGTCATCTTCTTGGTCAAAAATTTATCTTTTTGGTTGAAAATTCAACAACTTTAATGAAAATACATTTTCTTTGCTAATAATTATCTTTTTCTTACCTGGAAATTAAACATTCCATGTTTGGTGAAAACGTTATCCTGTATATTGGATACGTTGGAAATTCTTCTTTTTTGATAGAACATTAATCTTCTTAGTCGAAAACTCATCTTTTTGGTTGCAAATTTAACAATTTTGTTGAAAATTCATTAATTTTGTTAAAAGTTATTTTTTTCTTATCTAAAAATTTATCTATTCCATGTTTGGCTAAAAAGTTATCCTGCATATTGTATAAGTAAAAAATTAGTCTTTTTTTATAAAACATTAATCTTCCTAGTCAAAAATTCTTCTTTTGGGTTTAAAATTCATCTTTTCGTTTATAACTTTAGTATGTTTATTAAAAATTAAATTTCTTTGTTCAAAAAAATTTTTTTTTTGCCTGAAAATGCAATTATTCCATGTTTGGCGAAAACATTATCCTGTATATTAAATAAGTTCGAAATTCATCTTTTTTGATAGAACATTAATCTTTTTGTTCGATGATTCATTTTTTTTGCTGAAAATTCATTTTTTAGGTTGAAAATTTAAAACCTTTTCTGAAAATTTATTTTTTTAGCCAAATAATTTTTTTTTTCATCTGAAAATTAATCTATCCCATGTTTGGCGAAAACGTTATGCTGCATATTAGGTAAGTTGGAAATTTGTCTTTTTGGATAGAACATTGATCTTTCTAGTCGGAAATTCTCCTTTTTGGTTAAAAATTCATCTTTTTAATTATAAATTTAGTAACTTTGTTAAAAATTCATTTGCTTTATTTAAAATTATTTTCTTCTTATCAGAAAAAAAATTTTAACTATTCCATGTTTGGCTAAATTCTCCTTTTTAGTTGAAAATTCATCTTTTTCATTATAAATTTAGTATCTTTGTTCAGAATCCATTTCCTTTGTTGAAAACAATCTTTTTCTTATCTGAAAATTTAACTTTTCCATGTTTGTCTAAAACCTTATCCTGTATATTGGATACGTTGGAAATTCGTCTTTTCTGATAGAACATTAATCTTCTTTGTTGACAATTTATCTTTTTTTTTAAATTCATCTTTTTTATTATACATTTAGTATCTTTATTGAAAATTAATGATCTTTTTAAAAAATTATTGTTTTCTCATCTAAAAATTTCACTATTCCATGTTTGGCGAAAACTTTATCCTGTATACTAGATAAGTTGGAAATTCATCTATTTGAATAGAACATTAATCTTCTCAGTCAAAAATTCTTCTTTGTGGTTAGAAATTCATCTTTTTCATTATAAATTTAGTATCTTTGTTGAAACTCTTTTTTATTCGTTTAAAATTATTTTTTCTTATCTGAAAATTCCACTATTCCGTGTTTGGTGAAAACATTATCCTGTATATTAAATAAGTTGAAAATTCGTCTTTTTTGATAGAACATTAATTTTTTTGTACGATAATTTTTTTTTCTAAAAATTATTTGTTGGATTAAAAATTTAACAACTTTGTTAAAAATTTATTTTTCTATTGAAAAATATACTTTTTTTCGTTTGAAAATTTAACTATTCCATGTTTGGTTAAAACGTTATCCTGAATATTATATACGTTGAGAATTCGGCGTTTTGGATAGAACATTAACTTATTGGTCGATAAATAATTTTTTATTACCGAAAATTCATCTTTTAGGTTAACAATTTAACAATTTTAATAAAAATTTATTTTTTTAGTTAAACGTTTTTTATAGTATCATAGTATCTTTGTTCAAAATCTATTTTCATTCTTAAAATTTTTTTTTTCTCACCTGAAAATTTCACTATTACATGTTTGGATATAACGTTATCATGTATATAGGATAAGTTGGAAATTCGTCTTTTCTGATAGAACATTAATCTTCTTTGTTGAAAAATCTTTTTTTTTGGTTGAAAATTTAACAATTTTATTGAATATTAATTTTCTTTGTTCAAATTTTTTTTTCTCATATGAAAATTTAACTATTTCATGTTTGGTTAAAACCTTATCCTGTATATTGGATTAGTTGGGAATTCGTCTTGGTCATCTACTTGGTCAAAAATGTATCTTTTTGGTTGAAAATTCAACAACTTTCATGAAAATACATTTTCTTTGTTGAAAATTATCTTCTCTTACCTGAATATTTAACTATTCCATGTTTGGTCAAAACGTTATCCTGTCTATTGGATACGTTGGATTTTGTTTTGTTTTGATGGAAGATTAATCTCCTTAGTAAAAAATTTATCTTTTTCTTGTTATTTCAACAAGTTTGTTAAAAATTTATTTGCTTTGTTAAAAGTTTTTTTTCTTATCTAAAAATTTAGCTATTCCATGTTTGGTTGAAACATTATCCTGTTTATTGAATAAGTTGAAAATTCGTCTTTTTGGATAGAAAATTAATATTTTTAGTTAAAAAATTTAGCTTCTATATTGAAAATTTATTTTCTTTGTTAAAAATTATTTTTTTCTCATCTGAAAATTCAAGTATTTCATGTTTGGCGAAAAAATTATCCTGTATATTATATAAGTTGGTAATTCGTCTTTTTGGTTAGAGCATTAATCTTCTTGGTCGAAAATTTATTTTTTTTTTGCTGAAAATTCATCTCTTAGTTCAAAAAATAACCAACTTTGTTAAAAATTAATTTTTTCAGTTTAAATTTTTTTTTTATCTGAAAATTTAACTATTCCATGTTTGGCTAAAAAATTATCGTGTACATTGAATAAGTTGGAAAGTCGTCTTTTTGATAGAATATTTATCTTCTTGGTCGATAATTAATCTTTTTTGTAGAAAATTCACCTTCTTTCTTAAAAATTTACCACCTTTGTTAAAAATTTATTTTCTTGGTGCAAACTTTTTTTTTCATCTAAAAATTTATCTATTCCATGTTTGGCTAAGGCGTCATCCTGTATATTGGATAAGTTGAAAATGCGTCTTTTTGGATAGAACATTAATTCTTTTTGTTGAAAATTCATCTTCTTGCTCAAAAATTCATCTTTTTGTTTGAAAATTTAAAAACTTAAATAAAAACACAATTTCTTTGTTTAAAACTATTCTTTTCTCATTTGAAAATTGATCTATTCCGTGTTTAGTCAAAACATTATCATGTATGTCAGATAAATTGGACATTGGTCTTTTTGGATAAAACATTAATCTTCATGGACAGAATTTTTTCTTTTTGGCTGAAAATTCATTTTTTTTATTATAAATTTAGTATCTTTGTTGAAAATACATTTTCTTCGTTGAAAATTATTTTTTTCTTGTATAAAAATTCCACTATTCCATGTTTGGCGAAAACTTTATCCTGTATATTAGATAAGTTGGAAATTCGTCTTTTCTGATAACACATTAATCTTCTTTGTTCCAAATTCCTCTTTTTGGTTGAAAATATACCAACTTTGTTGAAAATTAATTTTCTTTGTTCAAAATTTTTTTTCACATTTTTTAAAATTTAACTATTCCATGTTTGGTTAAAACCTTATCCTGTACATTGGATACTTTGGAAATTCATCTTTTCTTATAGAACAATGATCTATTCTAATAAAAATTCATTTTTTTGGTTGAAAATTTAGCAACTTTGTTAATAATTAATTTTCTTTGTTCAAAAGTTTATTTTCTCATTTGAAAATTGATCTTTCCCATGTTTGGCTAAAACCTTATCCTGTATATTGGATTAGTTGGAAATTCGTCTTGGTCATCTACTTGGTCAAAAATGTATCTTTTTGGTTGAAAATTCAACAACTTTAATGAAAATACATTTTCTTTGTAAAAAATTATCTTTTTCTGACCAGGGAATTCAAATATTTCATGTTTCGTTAAAACGTTATCCTATATATTGGATACGTTGGAATTTTTTTTTTGTGATAGAGCATTAATCTTCTTGGTCAAAAATTTATCTTTTTGGTTGTTAATTTAACAACTTTGTTGAAAATTCATTTACTTTGTTACAAGTTATTAATTTCTTGTCTGAAAATTTAACTATTCCGTGTTTGGCTAAAACGTCATCCTGTGTATTAGATTGGTTGGAAATTCGTCTTTTTGAATAAAACACTAATCTTTTTAATCAAAAATTAATTTTTCGATTAATAATTTAGTATATTTGTCCAAAATTCATTTTTTGATCGAAAACTATTTTTTCTTATCTGAAAGTTTAACTACTCCATGTTTGGCTACAACCATATCCTGTGTATTGGATAAGTTGGAAATGCGTCTTTTTGGATAGAACAATCATCTTTTTTGTTTAACATTCATTTTTTTTGGTTGAAAATTTATCTTTATGGTTGAACATTTACCTTTTGGTTGGAAGTGTAACAACTTTGTTGAAAATTAATTTTTTTTTAATTATTTTTTTCTTATCTGAAAATTAAACTATTCCATGTTTGGCTAAAACCTAATCCTGTATATGGGATAAGTTGGAAATTCGTCTTGGTCATCTTCTTGGTCAAAAATTTATTTTTTTGGTTAAAAATGTAACAACTTTGATAAGAATACATTTTCTTTGTTAAATATTATTTTTTTCTCATCTAAAAAGTGTTCTACACCACGTTTGGTTAAAACGTTATCATGTATTTTGGATAAATTGGAAATTCGTCTTATTCGATCAAACATTAATCTTCTTTGTTGAAAATTCATCTTTTTGGTCTAAAATTTAACAACTTCTTAAAAAATTAATTTTCTTCTTTAAAAATTATTTTTTTCTTCAAAAATTCTTTTTTTTTTATCTGAAAATTTAGCTTTTCCATGTTTGGCTAATACGTTATTCTGTATATTGCATAAGTTGGAAATTTGCCTATTTTGATAAAACATTAATCTCCTTTAAAAAAATTTATCTTTTCGGCTGAAAATTCAAATTTTTATTTTTAAAATTCAACTATTTGGCAGAAAATTCATATATTTTGTTAAAGCGACGTTCTTTTAATGTAAAGAATCATTATTGTATGTTGAAACTTTAACTTTTTGGTTGATAATTCAACTCTTTTATTAAAAATTTATTTTTCATGATTTGAGAGTCCACTTTTGTGTAAAAAATATGATTTTTCAGCATAAAAACTCTACCATTTTTTTGAAAATTTATCTTTCATGGTAAAAAAGTCATTTTTCTTGATTAAGAATGAACTTTTTTTCATAAAAATTCAAACATTCAATTAGACATTGAACTTTTTGTTGAAAATCTAATTAATTTGAGAAAAATTAACTATTTTGTTAAATTCATCGCTGTTGTCGAAAATACAACTATGTATTTGATCAATAATTTTTTTTAAAAATATCTTTCATAGCAGAAAAGACATCCTTCTTGGTTAAAATTATTTTTTTTTTTTGGTTGAAAAGTAACTTTATTTAGTCAAATTTTTTACTTTTTTTTAAAAAACACGTCTCTTTTACAAACAAGTTCATCTATTTGGTTTTTAATGCAATTTTTGGTCAAATTGATAGTTTTTTCAATATTCGTATTTTTATGTTGAAAATTAATCTCTTTGGGTAGAAAATCTTTTCTAGTTGAAAATTCAACGACTAAACTCTTTTTTTGAAAAAATTTAAAATTAAAAATCAAGACTGTCTTCCTTCTTATTCAATACAAATGTTAAAAATAAAATATTTTCCTTTTCGAATTCGAAAAAAATTAAAAATCAAAATTTTCTGCCTTCCAATTCAGAAAATATTCTTTTCTTAAAATCAATGAAAATATAAAAAATAATAAAAAATGGCCTTTTACAATTAGAAAAAAATAACCAAAATTTTATCCCTTTCAAATTGATACAAATGACAAAAACCAAAAAAGGGCCACCTTCAATTAAAAATAAAATTAAAAATCAAAACTTACTTAATTCTAACTAAATAAAGCAGTTTAAAAAAATTGACCCTTTTTCAATTCAGAAACAAATTGTAAATAAAGAATTCTTTCCTTTATTTTAATAAAAATATAGAAAGAAAAAAATGGTGCACATTTTGGTTCAGATTTTATAATTTTTTGTTAAAGATCCTAATATTTGGTTGAAAATTTTATTTTGAACCAATTTTCCTTTTCCCACTTCTCATTTCCCCCTCCCCTATCTTATTACTCATTTCCCCTTTCCCCTTTATCTTTTCTTCTTTCCCTTCCTTCTTTTCTTTTTTCCCTTTCCACTTCCCCTTTCCTTTTCCCCTTTTTTTTTGCCCTTTAGCTTTTCCATTTCCACTTGTCTACTTTGCAATTAACCGTTTCCCCTTATCACCTTTCCACTTCACCTTTTCCTTTTACCATTTCCTATTTCTTATTTCCCTTTTTCCCTTTTCTTTTTTCCTTCCTACTTATCCTTTACCTTTCCGCTTCTTCTTTCATATTTCCCCTTTCCGTTTCCCCTATTTGTTTCCCCTTTTTACCTTTCTTTACCCCTTTCTTTTTTTTTATTTCGCTTCCCCTTTTCTTTTTCCCTTCCACTTTCCTCTTCCCTTTCATATTTCCCAGTTGTTTTCTCTTTTCACTTTCTTTCATCCCCTTTTCCCTTTCCCCTTTTTCTTAAATGAAAAATCTGATAAAAAATTATAAATTTAATAAATATATTAAAAAATAAAAAATGCCCTTTTCCAATTCAAAAAACAAATAACCCAAATTTCATCCCTTTTAATTTAATACAAATTATAAAATCCAAAGAAGGTCCTTCTCCAATTAAAAATAAAATCAAAACTTCCTTAATTCTAACTAAATAAAGCAATTAAAAAATTGACCCTCTTTCGAATCAGAAAAAAGTATTAATAAAAACGTTCTCCCTTTATTTTAATAGAAACGTAAAAAAAAAGTTCACATTTTTGGTTCAGAATTTATATTTTTTGGTTAAAGATCCTAGTATTTGGTTTAAAATGCTATTTTTAACCAAATTTTCTTTTTTCTCTTCTCATTACCACTCCCCCCTTCTTTGTTACCTTTCCACTTCCACTTTTATTGTCCCCTATCCCTTTCCCCTTTCTTCTTTGCACTCTCGCTTTTCCCCTTTACTTTTTCCCTTTACCTTTTCCCTTTTGCCCTATTCTACTTTCCCATTTTTCTTTTACACTTTTTTCCTTTCCACTTTCTCTTTTCCATTTTCCCGTTGCCCCTTTCCCTTTTCAGTTCCCCTTCCCCTTTTTCTGTCCTTTTTTCTCTTTTCACCTACCATTTCCCTAGCTTCTCTTTTTACTTGCTCTTTTATCCTTTACCCTTCCCCATTTCTTATTTAACTGTTCCCCTTCCCATTTACTCTTTCCCCTATATCTTTTCCCCTTTTGCCTCTATGATTTCCCCTTCCACTTCCTCTTTTCTTTTCCTCGATTCCCCTTCCCACTGTCACTTTTCCCATTCCTTTCCCGCTTTCGCCTGTTCTACCTTCTTTTTTTCCCTGTTCTACTTTCCTTTTTCCCCTGATCCCCTTTCTCGTTTACCCTGTTCTATTTTCTCGTTTCCCCTGTTCTTTTTTCTCGTTTCCCTTTTCCCCTTTTCCCTTTTTCCCTCTTGCCCTTTCCATTTTCTTTTTTTCCTTTCCTCTTCTACCTTTTCCCTTTAACTCTTTCTATTGACCTCTCCTTTTTTTCATTTTTACTTTCTATTTTCACATATCCTTCCCCTTCCCCTTTTCTTTTTTCTCTTTTCACTTCCCCTTTCCCTTGTTTCTCTTTACACGTTCCATGTTACTCTTTCCGATTTCTTATTTTCCTTTTCCTTTTTTTCTTCACACTTACCCTTTTCCTTTCCCTTTCTGCTTCCCCTTCTCCTTTCCCTTTTCGCTTTCTGGTTTTGCTTTCCCTTTCATTTTCCCCTTTTTGTTTCCCCTTTCCGTAACCCCTTTCCAATTTTTCTTTCCCACTGACCCCTTTTCCCTTTTTACTCTTCACTTTTCATTTTCCCTTTTCTCCTTTATACTTTCCTCTTTTCCCCTTTCCCTTTCCTTTTTGTCCTTTACCCTTCTCTCCTTTCCCTTTCACACTTTCTATTTTCATTTACCCTTTTCCCTAAAACACGCTCCCTTTCCCCTTTCCCTTTTCCCCTTTACGGGTTGAGGATTCAACAGTTTGATAAAAAATTATATTATTCGGTTAAAAATTAATTTTTTTTTACTAAAAAATTATATTTTTTCTTTAAATTTCACTATTTGGCAACTAATCAAACTATTTTCATGAAAATTTAACGTTTTCGTATAAAATTAACTTTTTTGTTAAAAAATAATATTTTTAGGAA
Source organism: Amphibolips quercusostensackenii (assembly GCA_032357855.1). Lineage (NCBI taxonomy): Eukaryota > Metazoa > Arthropoda > Insecta > Hymenoptera > Cynipidae > Amphibolips > Amphibolips quercusostensackenii. The sequence continues at coordinate 969,936 of JAUELO010000231.1, read as the reverse complement.
TAACTCTTTTGCTAAAAATAATTCTTTGTAATTGAAAATCTATCCTTTTTGGTTATTGATGCAAATATTTGGGTCTAAATGAATCTAATTTGGTTGAGGATTTAACAACTTAATACAATTTTAATTATTTGGTTGAAAATTAATTTTTTTGTTAAAAAATGATATTTTTTATTAAAATTAAACTATTTGGCAACAAATTAAACTATTTTTATAAACATTTAACTTTTTTGTATAAAAATTAACTTTTTTGGTAAAAAATAATATTTCGGATATTAACTCTTTTGCTAAAAATTCATTTTTTTAAGATTTATCATTTTAGTTGAAAATTTATCTCTTTTGATAAAAATTAAACTATTTTGCTTAAAATTTATTTATTTTGGGTTGAAAATTATTTTTTAAAATAACAATTTACTATTTCATTTTTAATTTAAAATCAATGTTATTCATTTAAAAGCGATCTTTTCTGTACGAAAATTTATGTATTATGTTAAAAATTTGTCTTTTTTGTCTGAAAATTAATTTTTTTGTTAAAAATTCATATTTTTTGTCTAAATTTAACTATTAGCATCAGGTGAAAAATCAAATTATTTTAATAAACACTATTTCATTTTTAATTGAAAATCAATATTATTATTAAAAAATTATATTTTTTGTTTGACAATTAATCTATTTTGTTGAAATTCGTTTTTTTGTTTGGAAATTAATTTTTTTTGTTAAAAATTTATTTTGTTGGTTTAAAAACTATTAGGTAAAAGATTTTACTATTTATATAAAAATTTAACTTTTTGTAGAAAATTTACTTTTTTGTTGAAATAGAATTTTGAGTAAAGTTCACTGTTATAAATAAATTAAATTAATCCAATATTTCTAATTAATTTAATAAGCAATTTTTATAAACAAAAGCCCAGCGTGGACATTTGAAGGCAGAAGAAAATATTTTTTTCTCCTAATTTTCCTTGAATGATGATTTCAGTGATGGTTAGTGATAAAAATTTTTTAACCTATATTTTAAAATAATTTTCAACAAATTCTGTACACAAATGTTTAGTGTTGACGTTCAAAAGACAGAAAAAATTCGCCTTTTCTCTTAATTTTTTAAATTATATTCTTAGTTATGTTTATTTATGAAATTTTGTGATTCGATGTATATTTTGTTTATAAAATTAATAAAAAATATTAAATGACAAATTTTTATGATCAAGTATCATTTTGTCAATAAAAGCAAGTAATTCAAACGCAAAAATCTATTTTGAAAATGAGAAATCCCAAAGTCTTCTATTTGTTAATTTTATTTATTTATAACAATTATTTTCAGCATATAATAATTTTTTTGCTTTCAAACATCCCCGCGCATCGAAATCAGCGATGCTGAACACAGAAAAAAATTTTCCACGAAAATAAAAAAATTGACTTTTTAGCCATTTGCAATAACATAAATGTTTAAACAAATATAACTTAAAAAATCGGGTTAGAAAAATCACTTTAAAACTAAGTGCTAAATTTGAAAAAATCGGTCAAGAATTCACTTCTATCAGTTATGTTGAACATCATTTTTTATTTCATCCCACTGTAAGGCCCAAAAATTGGGCCTTGTGAGTTAAAAATAGCACCATTTTGCCTTTTTTCTGAAAAAACTTTTTTATATTCCTTAATGCGTGCATTTTCAATTTTTAAAATTATTCTCTGCATCGAATTGAAAATAGCAAAATCGTTCGGCTTCGAAGCTTCTCTTCCGCATGGTTTCGCTCGGTCTCTGTAACTATAGTCCACAACGCCGACTATGGTGACTTTACGATTCTACACCATGAAAATACTTTTCGTAATAAAAGAGCAGGTTGGGAAGAATGCTAGATGTATAGCGCAATTTAAAACGGTTTTATTACGAATTGTAGTGGGAAATCTACCTTACCGACCGAGTAACTTGGGCCTTACGACCCAATAATTTTCTTATTGGAGTCAATGGAATCTTCTACTTGAGAACAATTTGTGAAAATAGTACACGAATCCATCCTCAATTTTTAAAATTACATTCGGCATCGCATTTTTGGGCCTAATTTCCAAAACGCTCAAATTTGGGCCTTGAAGTCTCAAAAAATTCAAAATTGGATCTTGCTCTTCTTAATAATAAAAAAATGTTAAATAAAAATATTTTTAAAAAAACCTTTAATAATCACTAATTAAATTTTTGTCCGTAGTTTTGGGCCTGAATTTTAACACACTCAAATTTAGGCCTTATAGTCCCTAAAAGTTGGAATTTGGATCTTGCTTTCAAAAAGAATTAAAAGATATTGAATAAAAGTGTTTAAAAACAAAACCACTTTTAATATTCACCAACTGAATTTGATTTCGTAGTTTTTGGCCCAATTTTTAAAATGCTCAAATTTGGGCCTTATAGTCCAAAAAAAATCGAATTTGAATCTTGCTTTTTAAAAAAATCAAAAGATATTAAATGAAAGTGTTTTTAAAAAAACCACATTCAATATTTACAAAGTGACTTTGATTCCATAGTTTTGGGCCTGAATTTTGAAACGCTTGAATTTGGGCCTCATAATTCTAAAAAGTTCGAATTTTGATCGTGCTTATAAAAAAACAGATAATTAATAAAAGCGCCTTTAAAAAACCCACCCTCAGTATTCACTAATTTTATTTGGCTCCGTAGTTTTGGGCCTGAATTTTAAAACGCTAAAATTTGGGCCTCATAATTCCAAGAAGTTCGAATTATCAACTTGATTTTAGAAGGAATAAAAATACAATGAATAAAAGTGTTAAAATAAATCGGCTTCAATATTTTCAAATTAAATTTGGCTTCGTACTTTAGGACCTGAATGTTGAAACACTGAAATTGGGGCCTTATAGTCTAAAAGAGTTCAAATTATCATCTTGATTTTAAAAATAATGAAAGAACATTAAATAAAAGTGTTAACAAAAATCACCTTTAATATTCACAAATTTAATTAGCTCTGTAGTTTTGGGCCTAAATGTGCAAAACCCTCAAATTTGGGCCTTATAGTCCAAAAAAAATCGAATTTTGATCTTGCTTTTTAAAAAAAACGAAAGGTATTTAATAAAAGTGTTTTCAAAAAAACACTTTCAATATTCAACAACTGAATTTAATCCTGTAGTTTTGGGCCTGAATTTGGGAACGCTTAAATTTTGGCCTTATGGTCTCAAGAAGTTCGAATTATTAACTTGATTTTAAAAATAATAAAAAGACATTAAACAAAAGTGTTTGATGAAATCAGCTTTAATATTCACAATTCTAATTTGGATCCATCGTTTTGGGCCTGATTTTTAAAGAGCTCAAATTTGGTCCTTATAGTCCAAAAAGTTTGAATTTAAATCTCGCTTTAAAAAAAATTTAAAAGATATTAAATAAAAGTGTTTTCAAAAAAACAACCTTCAATATTTATCAATTAAATTTGATCCCATAGTTTTTGGCCTAAATTTTGAAAAGCTTAAATTTTGTCCCTATAATCCAAAAAGTTTAAATTCAAATCTTTTAAAAAAAAAATCAAAAGATATTGAATAAAAGTGTTGAAAAAAACAACCTGTAATATTTACCAATTGAATTTGATCCCGTAGTTTTAATCCTAAATTTCAAAGCGATCAAATTTGGGCCTTATAATCTCAAGAAGTTTGAATTATCAACTTGATATTAAAAATAATAAAAAGGCATTGAATACAAATATTTAAAAAAATCAGCTTTAATATTCACAATCCTAATTTGGCTCCGTAATTTTGGGCCTGATTTTTAAAACGCTCAAATTTTGGCCTTATAGTACAAAAAGTTCGAATTTAAATCTTGCTTTTAAAAAATCCAAAGATATTGAATAGAAGTGTTTGAAAAAACACCTTCAATATTCACCAAATGAATTTGATTTCGCAGTTCCGGTCCTGAATGTTAAAACGCTCAAATTTGGCCTTATAGTAGAAAAAATCGAATTTGAATCTTGCTGTTTAAAAAAATCAAAAGGTACTTAATAAAAGTGTTTTAGAAAAAACGCTTTTAATATTCAACAACTGAATTTGATTCCGTAGTTTTGGGTCTGGATTTTAAAATACTTAAATTTGGGCCTTATTGTCTGAAGAATTTCTAATTATCAACTTGATTTTTAAAATAATGAAAAGACATTTAAAAAAAGTGGTAAAAAACCATCTTTAATATTCACAAACCTAATTTGGGTCCGTAGCGTAAATTTTTAAACACTTAAATTTGGGCCTTACAGTAAAAAAAAATCGAATTTTGATCTTGCTTTTCAAAAAAATCGAAAGGAATTAAATGAAAGTATTTTTTTTAAAAACGCTTTTTATATTTACTAACTGAATTTAATCCCGTAGTTTTGGTCCTGAATTTTAACACGCTCAAATTTGGGCCCTATAGTCTCAAGAAGTTCGAATTATTAACTTGATTTAAGAAATAATGAAAAGACATTGAATAAAAGTGTTAAAAAAGTCAGCTTTAATATTACAATCCTAATTTGGGTCCGTCGTTTTGGGCCTGATTTTTAAAACGCTTAAATTTTGGTCTCATAGTGCAAAAAATCGAATTTAAATCTTGCTTTCGTAAAAAATCAAAAGACACGAAATAAAAGTGTTTTTAAAGAAACGCTTTCAATATTCAACAACTGAATTTAATTCCGTAGTTTTAGGTCTGGATTTTAAAACGCTTAAATTTGGGCCTTATTGTCTAGAGAAGTTCTAATTATCAACTTGATTTTAAAAATAATGAAAAGACATTGAATAAAAGTGTTAAAAAACCATCTTTAATATTCACAAACCTAATTTGAGTCCGTAACGTGAATTTTTAAACACTCAAATATGGGCCTTATAGTCCAAAAAAAATCGAATTTTGATCTTGCTTTGTAAAAAAATCGAAAGGTATTGAATGAAAGTATTTTTAAAAAAACGCTATCAATATTCAACAACTAAATTCAATCCCGTAGTTTTGGGCGTGAATTTTGAAACGCTCAAATTTGGGCCTTATAGTCTCAAGAAGTTCCAATTATTAACTTGATTTTGAAAATAATAAAAAGACATTGAATAAAAGTGTTAAAAAACCATCTTTAATATTCACAATTCTAATTTGGGTGCGTAGTTTTGGGGCTGAATTTTAATACGCTCAAATTTAAGCCTCATAGTGCAAAAAAATCAAAGTTACATCTTGCTCTTTCAAAAATCAAAAGATATAAAAATAAAGTGTTTTAAAAAAAAACAACCTTCAATGTGCACCAACTGAATTTGATTCCGTAGTCTTAGGCCTGAATTTTAAAACGCTCAAATTTAAGCCGTATGGTCCCAAAAAGTTTGAATTTGGATCTTGCTATTAAAAATAGTCAAATGATAATGTATAAAAGTGTTTTCAAAAAAACCAAATTCAATATTCTGCAATTTCATTTGGTTCCATAGTTTTGGGCCTGAATTTCATAACGCATGAATTTGGGCCTTATAGTACCAAAAAGTTCGACTTGGGTTCTTGCTTTTGAAAATAATAAAGAGATGTTAAATAAAATTGTTTAAAAAAACTACGTTTAACATTCGCCATTTTAATTTAGCCTTGTGGTTTTAAGTCTGAATTTTAAGACGCGCAAATTTGGGCCCTATAGACCAAAAAAAATCAAATTTGAATTTTATTTTGAAAATTATTCACAGATATTAAATAAAATTATTAAAATAAACCACCTTCCATATTCACAAACCTAATTTGGGTCCGTGTTTTTGGGCCTGCATTTTAAAACGCTTAAGTTTGGTCCTTATGGTACTAAAAAGTTCGAATTTAAATCTTGCTTTACAAAAAATCAAAAGATATTAAATGAAAGTGTTTCCAAAAAAAACCACCTTCAATATTCATCAACTAGATTTCATTTCGTAGTTTTGGTCCTGAATGTTAAAACGCTTAAATTTGGGCCTTTTAGTGCAAAAAAATTGAATTGAAATCTTGCTTTTTCAAAAAAATCAAAAGAAATTGAATAAAAGTGTTTAAAAAAAACATTTTCAATATTCACCAACTGAATTTGATTCCGTAGTTTTGGGCCTGAATTTCAATACGCTCATATTTGGGCCTCATAGTCCCAAAAAGTTAGAATTTTGATCTTGCTTATAAAAAGAATCAAAAGATATTAAATAAAATTGGTTGAAAAAAACGACCTCCAAAATTCACAAATTTAATTTGGCTTTGTAGATTTTGGTCTAAATTTTAAAACGCTTAAATTTGGGCCTTATAATCCCAGAAACTTCAAATTTAGATCTTGCTTTTAAAAATAATGAAATAATATTAAATAGGAATGTTTATAAAAACACCGTCAACATTCAGCAACTTAATTTGGTTCCGTAGTTTTGGGCCTGAATTTTAAGACGCTTAAATTTGGGCCTCAAAGCACCAAAAAGTTTAAATTTGGATTTTGCTTTTGTAAATAATCAAAAGATATTAAATAGAATTGTCTTTGAAAAAACCACCTTCAGTACTCGCCAATTTAATTTTGCTCCTAAGTTTTGGGCCTGAATTTCAAAACACTCATATTTTAGGCCCCAAAAAAAGTCTTAAAAGGCTCGAAATTGGATCTTGCTTTTAAAAAGAATCAAAAGATATTAATAAAAGTGTTTTAAAAAAAAAAGCCTTTAATATTTACCAATTAGATTTGTTCACGTAGCCTCAGGCCTAAATTTTAAAACGCTCAAATTTGGGCCTTATAGTCTAAAAAAGTTCGAATTATCAACTTGATTTTTGAAATGATGAAAATACATTGAATAAAAATGTTTTAAAAAATCAGCTTCAATATTCACAAACCTAACTTGAGTCCGCAGTTTTGGGCCTAAATTTTAAAACGCTCCAATTCGGACCTTGTAGTACAAAAAGTTCGAATTTAAATCTTGCTTGAAAAAATTCAAAGACAATGAATAAAACTGTGTAAGAAAAAACACCTTAAATATTCACCAACAGAATTTGGTTTCGTAGTTTTGGTCCTGAATGTTAAAATGCTCAAATTTGGGCCTTATAGTACAAAAAATCAAATTCAAATCTTGCTCTTTTAAAAAAATAAAAGGCATTAAATAAAAGTGTTTCAAAAACCCACCTTCAACATTCGCCAATTTAATTTGGCTCCGTAGTTTTGGGTCTGAATTTTAAGACGCACAAATTTGGGCCTATATACCTTAAAAAATCGAAGTTAAATTTCATTTTCAAAATTAATTTACAGACCTAATTTGGGTCTGTAGTTTTGGGTCTGAATTTTAAGACGCACAAATTTGGGCCTATATACCTTAAAAAATCAAAGTTAAATTTAATTTTCAAAATTAATTTACAGACCTAATTTGGGTCTGTAGTTTTGGGTCTGAATTTTATAACGCTCAAATTTGGTCCTTATAGTCCTAAAAACTACGAATTTCAATCTTGCTTTTAAAAAAATCAAAACATATCAAATAAAAGTATAAAAAAAGCACCTTAAATATTCACGAACTGAATTTTATTTCGCAGTTTTTTGCCCGATTGTTAAAACGCTCAAATTTGGGCCTTAAAGTGCCCAAAAGTTCAAATTTAAATCCTGCTTTCAAAAACAATAAAAATATATTAAATAAAAGTGTCTATTAAAAAACTACCTTTAGTGCTCACCAATTTAATTTGGCTCTGTGCTTTTGGGCCTAAATTTTAAAAGACTCAAATTTGGGCCTTACAAAAAGTCTTAAATAGCTCGACATTGTATCTTTCTTTTAAAAAGAATTAAAATGATATTCGATAAAAGTGTTACAAAAAAACACCTTTGATATTCACCAATTTAATTTGTCCCGAATTTCAAAAGCGCCTAAATTTGGGCCTCATAGTAAAAAAAAGTTTAAGTTTGGATCTTGCTTTGAAAAAAATCAAAACATATCAAATAAATGTGTTCTAGAAAAAAATAAACTTGAATATTTACCAATTTAATTTCAGTTCGTAGTTTTGGACCCTAATATTAAAACACTTGAATTGGGGCCTTATAGTCCCAAAAAGTTTAAATTATCATCTTGATTTTAAAGGAGTGAAAGAACATTTAATAAAAGTGTTTTAAAAAAATCACCTTCAATATTCACAAATTTAATTTGGCTTCGTAGTTTTGGGCCTGAATGTGAAAAACGCTTAAATTTGAGCCTAATATTCCCAAAAAGTTTGAATTTGGATATTGCTTTTAAGAAAAATCAAAAGATATTAAACAAAAGTGTTTTTTAAAAAACAGCCTTCAATATTTACCAATTGAGTTTGAATCCGTAGTTTTGGGCCTGCATTTTGAAACGCTCAAATTTGGGCCTTATAGTCTCAAGAAGTTCGAATTATCAACTTGATTAAGTAAATAATGAAGAAAAATTGAATAAAAGCGTTAAAAAATCAGCTTTAATATTCAAAAACCTAATTTTGGTCCGAAGTTTTGGGACTGAATTGAAAAAAACTCAAATTTAGTCCTTATAGTTCTAAAAAGTTCGAATTTAAATCTTGTTAAAAAAACTGAAAAATATTAAATAAAACTGTTTAAAGAAAAACACCTTTAATATTCACCAACTGAATTTGGTTTCGTAGTTTCGGTCCTCAATGTTAAAACGCTTAAATTTGGGCCTTATGGTGCAAAAAAATCGAATTTAAATCTTGCTTTTTAAAAAAATCAAAAGACATTAAATAAAAGTGTTTAAAAAAAAACCACCTTCAATATTCACCAACTGAATTTGATTTCGTAGTTTTAGGCCTGAATTTTAAAACGCTTAGATTTTGGTCTTATAGTCCAAAAAGTTTGAAATTGGATCTTCCTTTTAAAAAGAATCAAAAAATATTCAATGAGCGTTAAAAAAAACACTTTCAATTTTCACCGATTTAATTTGTCTCCATAGTTTTTGGCTTGAGTTCTAAAACGCCCAAATTGGGGTCTTATATCCGCAAAAAGTTTGACTTTGGATCTTACTTTTGACAATAATTATATGGTAATGAATAAAAATATTTTTAAAAACATCTTCACTATTTACTAACCCTATTTGGCTCCTTAGTTTTTTGCCTGAGTTTTAAAGCGCTCAAATTTGGGACTTACACTTTTGAAAATTTTGAATTTGGATCTTGCTTTTGAATATAATCAAATGATATTATATAAAAATATTTTTAAAAACACATTCAATATTCAGCAACCTAATTTGGCTACGGAGTTTTGGGCCTGAATTTTAAAACGCCTAAATTTGAGCCTTATAGTCCCTAAAATTTCAAATTTGAATTAAATTTTCAAAACAGTTTACAGATATTAAATCAAAGTAGTTAAATAAACTACCTTCAATATTCACATTATTCAGAAAGCTAATTTGGGTCCGTAGTATTGGGCCTGAATTTTAAAACGATCAAATTTGGTCCTTATAGTCTCAAGAAGTTTGAATTTGGATGTTGCTTTAAAAAATAATTAAATAATATAAAATAAAAATTCTTTTTAAAAACGCCTTTAATAATCACCAACTTAATTTTGCCTGAATTTTCAGGCACTTAAATTTGGTCCTAATAGTCCCAGAAAGTTCAAATTTGGATATTGCTTTTAAAACAAATTAAAAGATATAAATAAAAGTGTTTTCAAAAAAACAAACTTCAATATTTACCAATTGAATTTGATTCTGTAGTATTGGGCCTAAATTTAATACGCTAAAATTTGGGCCTTATAGTCTTAAGAAGTTCGAATTTGGATCTAGCTTTTAAGAACGATCAAAAGTTGTTAAATAAAAGTGTTAAAAAAACACCTTCAATATTAATAAATTTAATTATGCTCCATAGTTTCGGACCTAAAACTTAAAACGCTCAAATTCGGGCCTTATATTCTAAAAAAAATTGTTTAAGGGTTTTTCTTTTCAAAAAAATCAGAAGATATTATATAAAAATGTTTTCAAAAAAAACCACCTTCAGTATTCACCAATTGAATTTGATTCAGGTTCAGTTCATCCAAGTAGTTTTGGGCCTAAGTTTAAACACGCCTAAATGTGGGCCTCAAAGTTTTTAAAAAGTTGAAATTTGGATTTGGCTTTTTAAAATAAACAAAATTGTTACATAAAAGTGTTTTTAAAAGAACCACCTTTAGTTTTAACTAATTTATTTTGTCTCCGTAGTTTTGGGCCTGAATTTTAAAACGCTTAAATTAAGGCCTTATAGTCTTAAAAAGTACGAATATGGATATTGCTTTGAAAAATAATCAAAAGATGTTAAACAAAAGTGTTTAAAAAAAACCTATAATATTAACTAATTTATTTTGGCTCCGTAGTTTTCGGGCCTGAATTTTAAAACTCAAATTTGGGCTTCATAGTCCCAAGAAGTTCAAATTTTAATCTTTCTTTTGAAAAAAATAAAAAAATATTAAAGAAAAGGGTATTTAAAAAACTATCTTCAGTACTCATCAATTTCATTTGTCTCCGTAGTTTTGGGCCTAATTTTAAAAAACGATCGTATTTGGGACTTAGAATCCCAAAAAGTTTGAATTTGAATTTTTCTTTTGGAAATAATTAAAAGATATCAAATACAAGTGTTTTCAAAAAAACTACCTTCAATATTCACCAACTGAATTTTATTCTGTAATTTTGGGCCTGAATTTTAAAACGCTTAAATTTGGGCCTTATCGCTTTAAAAAGCTCGAATTTGGATCTTGCTTTAAAAAAGAATAAAAATGTATTAAATAAAAGTGTGTTAAAAAACCAACTTTAATATTCACCAATTTCATTTGGTTCCGTACTTTTGGGCCTGAATTTTAAAAATGCGTAATTTGGGCCTCATTGTCCCAGAAAGCTAGAATTTAGATCTTGCATTTGAAAAGAATCAAAAGATATTAAATAAAAGTGTTTAAAAAAAATTTACTTCAGTATTCACTAACTTCATTTCAGTTACTAGTTTTCGGCCTGAAATTTGAAACGCTTGAATTAAGGCCTTATAGTCCCAAAAAGTTCAAATTTGGATCTTGCTCCTAAAAATATTTCAAAAATGTTAAATAAAAGGGTTTTTAAAGCAAAACCAGCTTCAATATTCACAAAATTTAATTCATGTCCGTAGTTTCATGCCTGAATTCTACAACGCTCAATTTTGGGCCTTATAGGCCCAAAAAGTTTGGCTTTGGAACCTTCTTTTGAAAGGAATCAAAAGATATTAAATAAAAATGTGTTAAAAAAAAACTTTAATATTCACAAATTTTATTTGGCTCCGTACTTTTGGGCCTTAATTTTTAAATGCGTATATTTGGGCCTCATTGTTCCAAAAAGTTAGAATTTAGATCTTGCTTACGAAAAGAATTAAAAGATATTAAATAAAAGTGTTTAAAAAAAAATAATTCAGTATTCACTAACTTCATTTTAGTTACTAGTTTTGGGCCTGAATTTTAAAACGCTTGAATTAAGGCCTTATAGTCCCAAAAAGTTCGAATTTGGATCTTGCTTCTAAAAATATTTTTTAAATGTTACATAAAAGGGTTTTCAGAGAAAAACCATCTTCATTATTCACAAAATTTGATTTATGTCCGTAGTTTCATGCCTGAATTTCACAACTCTCAAATTTGGGCCTTATAGGCCCAAAAATTTTGACTTTGGACCCTTCTTTTGAAAAGAATCAAAAGATATTAAATAAAATTGTTAAAAAAACACATATTTAGTATTCACGAACTCAATTTGGCTCCGTGGTTTTGGGCCTAAACGTTAAACGATTGAATTTGGGCCCTTATAGTCCCAAAAATTCAAAATCGGATCTCGCTTTTGAAAAGAACCAATAGATATCAAATAAAAGTGTTTTCAAGAAAACCACCTTTACTATTCAAAAATTAAATTTTGCTCCGTAATTTTGGGCCTAAATTCTAAATACTTAAATTTGGGCCTTATAGTCCCAAAAAGTTCGAATTAGCATCTTGATTTTGAAAATAATCAAAAGATATTAAATACAAGTTTGAAAAAAAAACACTTTCAGTATTCACCATTCTAATTTATCAACGTAGTTTTGGGCCTAAATTCTAAAACACTCAAATTTGGGCCTTATAGTCCCAAAAAGCTTAAATTAGCATCTTGATTTTATAAAGAATCGAAAGATATTAAATAAAAGTTTTAAAAAACCTTTTAGTGTTCACCAAGTTAATTTGTCTCCGTAATTTTGGGCCTGAATTTTTAAATGCTAAAATTTGGGCCTTATAGTCGCAAAAAGTTCGAATTCAGATATCGATTTTGAAAAAAATCTAAAGATATTAAATAAAAGTATTTTCAAAGAAAAACCACTTGCAGTATTTATAAATTTAATTTGGGTCTGTAATTTTGGGTTCGAATTTCAAAACGCTAAAATTTGGGCCCAATGGCAAGACAGACCCAGGAATCTTCATAAAAGCTTGTTACTTTCTTCGTACCTTTTAAAATTCTTAAAAAGTTGAGAATTTTTTTGAAATATTGCGAAATCTATATTTTGTTTCAAATTTGTTAAAATTTTAAAAGTTTTAAATCTTTTTGAAATCTTCGCAAACCTTTCAGCCTTCTGAATATCTCTAAAAATGATTTGAATTTTTCTTAAAATTGTTTTAAAATTCTGCAAAATAATAAAAATTGTTTTAAAATCTTCAAGATTCCTTTTTGATAATTTTGGGAATATTTTAGAATTGTAAAAATCTTTTTGAATATTCTTAAAAAATTAAGTTTTCAAAGAAAAGTTTTTAAAAATTTCCTCGCGAATCGTAAGAAATTTTTATCATTATCTTGATACCTTGTAAAATCCTTAAAAAGTTGCAAACTTTCATTTCAAAGTTTTCAAAAATTTACATTCGGTTACAAATTTTTAAAAAGCTTTTCAAATTTCAGATTCTTTTTGAAATTTTTTCAAAGCACCTAGATATGTTTTTAAATTATTTTAATTTTTCCTAAAATTTTTGAAAAATGTTTACAAATGATAAAAAAGCCTTCAAATCTTCCATATTTTTTTTTAATTTTTAGAAATTATTTGAAATGTCATTTTTCAAAATAAAAAATCATTTTGAATTTTCGAGGAATCGTGAGAGATTGTTTTATTGTCTGGTAACCTTTCAAAATTCTTCAAACGATTTTTTTTTTTAAACATCTCAAGATTGCAATTTATTTTCAAGTTTTAGCAAATCATTCACAATTAAAATATTCTCTTTTATCAATAAACAAAAATGTCAATTAATTTTATCACAGGTAATCCGCGGTAATTCAAATAATTTAGAGTAATTCCAGTATTACGAAATAATACACTTGTAAAATGGAGTAAGCTACTTGTAATCCGTTGTAATCCACTTTAAATTTTTTTAATTTAGGGTAACCTTTTTGGTAATCCAGTGAAATCCTTCTTTGCTCTAAACTAATACATTTCTAATTCACAGTGATCCACATGTAATCTAAAGTAATCCACTCGTAATCCGTTAAATCCACTTATAATCCCGATTAATTCAAGCAATTCAAAAAATTTCAAGTAATTCGGAATAATTCAAGTATTCCGAAGTAATAAACTTGTAAGCCGGAATACGCAATTTGTAATCCGTTGTAATCCCCTTCTAATCCGTTATAATCTAAATTAATCCTTTTGTAATCTAGGGAAATCAATCTCCAATCTGGCCCAATCGAGTTGTAATCTAAAGTCATCTGCATGTTATCTGAAGTAATCCACTTGTAATGCGA
>JAUELO010000231.1:874299-891687 GCA_032357855.1 Amphibolips quercusostensackenii | reverse complement strand
TATACCTTCTCTTTCTCTCCGTCTACAAATTACACGAATACAAGCCATAAGGAAGCTTAAATTTGCCCTAATTGATCCCTAATCTCTTCTCAGTGTCTGATAATATTGCTTTCTGATTTATTGGATTTTGGTTAAGTTCCCTCTTTCCCCTATTCCCCTCTTTACCCCTTTTTTAAAGAATTTTTCTTGTTTCCCCTTTTTTGAAGAAGTTTCCTCTTTTTCTCGATTTTTCGCCTAAATATGATCTGAATATTTATGTTAAAATAATTATAAATAATGATAGTAATTAATAATCAAATTTGGTTGAAATTCCACTGTTTGGTTGAAAATTTCATCATTTTATTGAAAATTCAACATTTTTGTTGAATATTCGTCCTTTTTGGATTTTTGGTGAAAATTCGACGATTTGGTTCAAAATGCATCTTTTGTAGGTTATAAATTCTATTTGCTTGAAAATGCAACTATTTTTTTGAAAATTTAATTCTTTTGTTCAAAATTTAAATATTTTGGTTAAAACTCAACTTTTTGGTCGAAAATTCAATTGTTTTTTTAACATTCATCTTTCTGGATAGAAAATTTGTCTTTTTGGACTAAAATTTTTTTTGTTACAAAATTTAGTATTTGTTTAAAAATGTGCTTATTTTTTTGAACACTTATCTGTTAATTCTTTCGTTGAAAATTTAACTATTTTGTTAAAAACTCATCTTTTTGGTCAAAAATTTATTTTTTTTTTTTTTATTCGTCTCTCTAGATAGAAAATTTGTCTTTTTAAATTGAAAATTCTTTTTTTTTCAAGTTCAGCATTTGGTTAAAAATTTAATTATTTTTTTGAAAATTTATTTTTTTGTGGAAAATTCAATTCTTGCGTTGAAAATTTAACTATTTTGTTAAAAACTCATCTTTTCCGTCCAAAATATAAATGTTTTGTTGAGCATTCATCTTTTTGGATAGAAAATTTCTTTTTTTGAATTGAAAATTATTTTTTTCAAAAGTTTAGTATTTGGTTAAAAATGTAATTATTTTGTTGAAAATTTATTACTTTTGTTGAAAATTTAACTATTTTGTTATAAACTCATCTTTCTGGTCCAAAATTTAACTTTTTTGTTAAACTTTCGTTTTTTATTGAATATTCGTCTTTTTCTGTTAAAAAATTCAGTATTTGGTTGAAAATTTAAGTATTTGGTTGAAAATTCAACTTTTATGTTAAAAATTCAACTATTTTGTTAGAAATGTCATTATTTTGTTAAAAATTTAAATATTTTGTTAAAAACTTATCTTTTTGGATAGAAAATTCTTTTTTTTTTTAATTCAGCATTCAGTTAAAAATTTAATTATTTTGTTGAAAATTAATTTTTTGTGGAAAATTTAATTCTTGCGTTGAAAATTTAACTATTTTGTTAAACATTCGTTTTTTATTGAATATTCGTCTTTTTCTGTTAAAAAATTCAGTATTTGGTTGAAAATTCAACAATTTTGTTGAAAATTTAACTATTTTGTTAAAAATTTCATTATTTTGTTAAAAACTTTTTTTTTTGGTCGAAAATTCAACTGTTTTGTTGAACATTCGTCTTTTTGGATAGAAAATTCGTCTTTTTGAATTAATATTTTTCTGGTGAAAAAACACAGAATTTGGTTAAAAATTCAATTATTTTGTTAAAAATTTAAATATTTTGTGAAAAACTTTTTTATTGGTCGAAAATTCAACTGTTTCGTTGAAAATTCTTCTTTTTGGATAGAAAATTAGTCGCTTTGGTTGCAAAATTATGTTGTTGTTAAAAAATTCAGTATTTAATAAAAAACTAATTATTTTCTTCCAAATTTAACTATTTTGTTAAAAATTTAATTATTATGTTCAAAATTCCACTTTTTTTAATTTTATTGTTTTGCTGAAAATTTAACTATTTTGTTAAAAACTTATCCTTTTGGTCGAAAATTCAACTGCTTTCTTAAACATTCGTCTTCTTGGATAGAAAATTCGTCTTTTTGAATTAGAATTTTTTTCGGTTAAAAAAATCAAGTATTTGATTAAAAATTCAATCATTTTGTTTTAATTTCAAGAATTTTTTTTAATTTAATTTTTTGCTTGAAAATTTAATTATTTTGCTAAAAATTAAACTATTTTACTAAAAACTTATATTTTTGGTCGAAAATTTAAGTGTTTTGTAGAACATTCGTATTTTTGGATTAAAAATTCTTTTTTCTTGTTAAAAAAAGTCAGTATTTGGTTAAAAATTCAATTATTTTGTTTAAAATTCAACTATTTTTTCAAAATTTGATTATTTTGTTCAAAATTTAACTGTTTTGTTAAACATTGATCTTTATGGATAGAAAATTTGTCTTTCTGGTTTAAAATTTCCTTTTGGTTAAAAAAGTCACTATTTGGTTAAAAATTTAATTATTTTGTTGCAAATTCAACTATTTTTTAGAAATCTCCTTATTTTGATAAAAGCTTAACTATTTTGTTAAAAACTGATCTTTTTGGTCGAAAATTCAACTTTTGTTGAACATTCGTCTATTTGGATAGGAAATTCGTCTTTTTGGATTAACATTTTTTTTTTAAGAAAAAAGTCAGTATTTGGTTAAAAATTTAATTATTTTGTTGCAAATTCAACTATTTTTTAGAAATTTCCTTATTTTGATAAAAGCTTAACTATTTTGTTAAAAACTGATCTTTTTGGTCGAAAATTCTACTCTTTTGGTGAACATTCGTCTTTTGGATAGAAAATTCGTCTTTTTCGATTAAAAATTTTTTTAAAGAAAAAAATCAGTATTTGGTTCAAAATTTAATTCTTTTGTTAAAAATCCAACTATTAAGTGAGAAATTCAATTCTTGAGGTGAAAATTTAACTTTTTTATTGAATTTTCGTCTTTTTGTAATGAAAAAAAAATTTTCTGTTAATAAATTCAGTATTTGGTTAAAAATTTAATTATTTTGTTGAAAATGTAAATATTTTGTTAAAAACTTATCTTTTTGGTGGGAAATTCAACTCTTGTTGAACATTCGTCTTTTTGAAAACAAAATTCGTCTTTTGGGATTAACATTTTTTTTTAATGGAAAAAGTCAGTAT
This sequence comes from Amphibolips quercusostensackenii, assembly GCA_032357855.1. Taxonomy (NCBI): domain Eukaryota; kingdom Metazoa; phylum Arthropoda; class Insecta; order Hymenoptera; family Cynipidae; genus Amphibolips; species Amphibolips quercusostensackenii. The sequence continues at coordinate 888,619 of JAUELO010000231.1, read as the reverse complement.
TTAGTTGAAAATTTAATTATTTTGTTGGAAATTCTACTTTTCTTTCAAAATGTCATTATTTTGTTGAAAATGTAAATATTTTGTTAAAAACTTATCTTTTTGGTCGAAAATTTTACTCTTTTGTTGAACATTCGACTTTTAGATAGAAAATTCGTCTTTTTCGATTAAAATTTTTTTTAATGAAAAAAATCAGTATTTGGTTCAAAATTGAATTATTTTGTTGAAAATCCAACTATTAAGTGGAAAATTCAATTCTTGCGGTGAAAATTTAACTATTTTATTAAAAACTCGTCTTTTCGGTCCAAAATGTAAATGTTTTGTTCAACATTCGTCTTTTTGAATAGCAAATTTAACTTTTTGTATAAAAAATTCATTTTTTTAAAGTTCAGCATTTGGTTAAAAATTTAATTATCTTGTTCAAAATTCAACTGTTTGTTGAAAATGTTATTCTGTTCTTAAAAATTTAACTGTTTTGTTTAAAACTCATCTTTCTAGTTCAAAATTTAACTTTTTTATTAAACTTTCGTATAAAATATTTTGTTACAAACTCATCTTCTTTTTTAACATTCGTCGTTTTGGATAGAAATATCGTTAAAAATTTAATTATTTTGTTAAAAATTTAACTGTTTGGTTATAAATTTCATTATTTTGTTAAAATTTTAATATTTTGTTAAAAAATCATCTTTTTGTTAAACATTCGTCGTTTTGGATAGAAATATCGTCTTTTTTTATTAACTTTTTTTTTGTTGAAAAAAGACATTATTTGGTTTAAAATTTAATCACTTTGTTGAAAATTCAACTATTTTGTTAAAAATTTCATTATTTTGTTAAAAATTTAAATATTTTGTTAAAAAAATATCTTTTTGTTAAAAATTCGTCATTTTAAATATAAATATCGTCTTTTTGGATTACCATTTTTTTTGTGAAAAAAGACAGAATTTGGTTTTTGTGAAAAAAGACAGAATTTGGTTTTTGTGAAAAAAGACAGAATTTGGTTTAAAATTTAATTACTGTGTTGAAAATGAAACTATTTTGTTAAGAATACAACTATTTTAAAATATTTAATTTTTTTGTTTAAAATTTGACTATTTTGTTAAAAATTTATATTTTTGATCGAAAATTTATTTGTTTTGTTGGCCGTTCGTCTTTTTGGATAGAAAATTCGTCTTTTTGGTTGAATGTTTGTTCGTTAAAAAAGTGAGTATTTGGTTAAAAATTTAGTTATAATGTTGAAAATTTGACTATTTTATTGAAAATTATATTTTTGGTCGAAAATTTCTGTGTTTTATAGAGAATTCGTATTTTTGGATTGAAAATTCTTTTTTCTTGGTTAAGAAAGTCAGTACTTGGTTAAAAATTTAATTAATTTGTTCAAAATTCAACTATTTTTTTCATTTCATTATTTTAAAAAATTTAACTATTTTGTTAAAAACTTACCTTTTGGGTAAAAAATTCAACTGTTTTGCTGACTATTCATCTTTTTGGATAAAAAATTCATTTCTTTGGTTAAAAAAAATTTTTTGTTAAAAAGTCAGTATTTGGTTAGAAATATTATTATTTTGTTAAAAAATTTCACTATTTTAAAAAAATTTTTTTATTTTGTAAAAAATTGAACTATTTTGTCAAAAATTCATTTTTTTTATTGAAAAGAAGTTTTTTGTATTAAATATTTAAATGTTTGTTGACAAATTAAATTTTTTGGGTTTTAAATTAAACTATTTTCTTAAGAAAAAATGTTTTGGTTGAAGATTTATCTCTTTGGTTGAAAATTCGTTTTTTTATTGCTTAATTATAATTTTTTTTACTAAAAATTCAAGTAATTGAATTGTTGAAAATTCTCCTTTTTGGGTTGAATTCAAATGTTTTTTATTTAAAATTAAAATCTTTCTTGGTTTGTTGAAAAATAATCTTTTTTTGGTTGAAATTTTTTTTTAAGTTTAATCTCTTTGGGTAAAAAATTTGAATACTTTGTAAAAATTTGTTTTTTATTTTGGTTGAGAATAAATTTATTTGACTGAGAATCAAATTATTTGGCGTCAAATTAACTTTTTTTGGTTTTAAATTCAACTATTTTGTTGAGAAAATATTTTTTGGTAGAAGATTCATCTCTCTGGTTGAAAATTCGTTTTTCTATCGCTTAAAATATTTTTTTTATGCTGAAAATATTTTTTGGTTGAAATACCAACTATTATATTTTTTTTAAGTAATTCACCTTTTTTAGTTGTAAATTCCCCTCTTCAGTTGAAAATTTAATTGATTTTTGAAAATTCTTCATTTTTTCCCCTTTATTTTTTCGGCCATTTGGTTGAAAAATCACCTTTGTAGGTAGAAAATTCAACTATTTGGTTAAAAATTCAACTATTATGTTAAAACTTTTTAAATGATACATCTTTTTATTTAATTTAAAATAATTTATTATTATTATTTATTCCTCTAATTCCCCTATTTTCGTGAAAAAACACCCTATTTCCTCTATTTTGAAATGATTTTGTTCTATAAAATCTGTAAGTGCTTTAGAAATCTACTGCGCAGCCCTATTAGCCTTTTGGATCTATTGCGCAGCCTATTTGTATTTTGGTTCCGATGCTGGATTTTCTTATTTAAAATTGAGATGCTAAATCTTATTTGAAAATTTAAATGTTTTGTGACAAATTAACTTTTTTGTGTTTTAAATTAAACTATTTTCTTAAGAAAAAATGTTTTGGTTGAAGATTCATCTCTTTGGTTGAAAATTTGTTTTTTTATTGCTTATTTATAATTTTTTTTACTAAAAATTTAAGTTATTGAACTGTTGGAAATTCTCCTTTTTGGGTTAAATTCAAATTTTTTTTATTTAAAATTAAAATCTTTTTTGGTTTGTTGAAAATTAATCTTTTTTGGTTATAAATTTTTTTTAACTTTAATGTCTTCGGGTAAAAAATTTGAATATTTTTTAAAAATTTGTTTTTTATTTTGGTTGAGAATAAATTTATTTGACTGAAAATTAAATTATTTGGCGGCAAATTAAATTTTTTTGGTTTGAAATTTAACTATTTTGTTGAGAAAAAATTTTTTGGTTAAAGATTCATCTCTCTGGTTGAAAATTCGTTTTTCTATTGCTTGAAAATTTGTTTTTTTCTGAAAATATTCTTTGACTAAAATACCAACTATTATATTTTTCTTAAGTAATTAAGCTTTTTTAGTTGTATATTCCCTTCTTCAGTTGAAAATTTAATTGTTTTTTGAAAATTCTTCATTTTTTCCCCTTTATTTTTTCGGCCCTTTGGTTGAAAAATCACCTTTTTAGGTAGAAAATTCAACTATTTGGTTGAAAATTTAACTATTTTGTTAAAACTTGTTTAATGATATCTTTTTATTTTATTTAAAATAATTTATTATTATTATTTATTCCTAGAATTCCCCTATTTTCGTGAAAAAAACACCCTATTTCCTCTATTTTGAAATTATTTTGTTCTGTAAAATCTGTAAGTGCTTTAGAAATCTACTGCGCAGCCGTATTAGCCTTTTGGATCTATTGCGCAGCCTATTTATATTTTGGTTCCGATACTGGATTTTCTTATTCAAAATTAAGATTTTAAATCTTATTTGAAAAGTAGCAGAAATATTTAAACTTCTCTCTAATTGGTCAGTTTCAAATGCGCGTAGTTGAAACACTGCGCAGTAGATCTCTGTTTCAGTTTCAGCTGCGCAGTTGCTTTCTAGATAATTTATATCTGCGCAATAGATATCTATACTTCCTATAGATGCGCAATAGATTACGATCACACTTGCGCATGCGCAGTAGAGTTATGTAGCCCCTCTAGATGCGCACTAATTTTCTTCATGATATATAGCTGCGCAATAACTTTCTACATAATTTATAGCTGCGCAATAAGTTTTTATACCATTTATATATGCGCACTAAGTTTCTAATCCATTTATAGATGCGCACTAAGTTTCTAAACCATTTCTAGATGCGCAATAAGTTTCTGTACAGCTTTGTATCTGCGCAGTAACTTTCTATGCAAGTTATAGGTGCGCACTATGTTTATACGCAATTCATAGCTGCGCACGAGAGTTCTGACTCAGTTAAAAGATCGTTTGAATAACATGCCCCATCTTTTACCATCGTTTATGTATATCTATGCCCTAATCGGGAATATTAGCATGATCGCTTTAGGAAAACGATCTGGGTTAGGACAGCCACAACCAAAGAGCGTAGGAACAAGGAACAAGGCAGAAAGGCTTGCATGGCCGAGTGGTTCGCAAAACTAACCGATCCAGCGAAGCCACAAGCTCAGAATTGCATGTGAGTCAGTAAGACGTTTGCAGTTTGCACTGCATGCCACACCCTGATTTTACATTCCGCAATGCACTATATATAATTCTGATCTCAAGTGCGTTTGCACTGGAGTCTCGAGGAAAAAACACTACATGGAACCTGGTGGAGGATAACCAAAAAAGATTAATTTTTTACAATAAATCATAAATTTTCACATGATGTGGTCAAATTTCCAAACAAAAAATATTAAATTTTAATTTATAGCAATTGCATTTTCAAAAAGTTGTTGAATTTTTAACCAAAGAAGTGAATTTTTAAATAAAATGATGAATCTTCTACTGAAATATGCAGTTAAGTTTTCAGTTAAAAAATTAATTTAAAAAAATGGTTTTCAACAAAGAAGTTGAACCAAAAAAGATTTTAATTTGAAATAAAAAAAAGTTGAATTCAACTAAGAAAAAAAATTTTCAAAAGAAAATAGTTGAATTCTCGACCAAAGAAGATTAATTTTTAACTAAATAATTGCATTTTTAACCAAAAAAGATTAAATTCCTACACCACATCAAAATTTGAGTTTTCAACATAAAATTTAATTTTCTACCAAAATAGTTAAATTTTCAATCGAAAAATAGGAATCTTCAACAAAATAGTTCTTCCTGACGCCGAATTTAATTCTACTTTTCGCTGCGCAGTAAATCCCCGACACTTGGTGCTGCGCAGTAGATCTCCGACACTTTCTGATGCGCAATAGATCCCTATGTCAATTTTTTCTGCGCAATAGGCAATTTTGTGATAACACATTGAAAATCTAAACAAAAAATTATAAAACAATTCTGATAATCATAGCTTGCTTACTATAAAGCGCCTTTTATAAGCTGCGAGAACTAAAAAGATAATTTAACCGCAGGACATGTCTTTTTTTGTTAATATAACAATTCTGATGCAATAGCCAATCTGATCGAATCAGCCTGCGGTAATTTATTGCTGTCATCAAGAAATAATGGAATTATTATTATTATTATTACCATTAAAACTTGAACTGAAAATACTGCTTTTCTTTCAGGTAACCGAGTCTGATCTACATAATTATTTTGATGTAAAGTAACTCTGACAAGTGATTCATTTCAGCTGGAATTAATCTGTCATTATCATAATGATTATCATAATAATCATAAATATCATGAAGAGTATAATAATAATAATTATTATTTATAATAAAATAAAATATAATAATTATCAATAATCATAATAATCAATCATAATCAATCATTCAAAATCAGAACTATATCATCAATTATTTCTTTGTTCTTTTTTTAATACTACATATACTCGTATATGCAATACGAGTAAAAATTGTAATTTTTTATGTAAATCGAATCGTCAATACGACATTCCTGTAAGATGATTCTCAAGAAATATCAGAACTGTTAGTCTAAACTAAAATTATCCATGAGGCATATGATCATTATAAATAAATAATCCTTGCTTTTGTATGACTAACTCTTCAAATTAATATTAATATAAATTCTTTTAAATAAAATTTTTTTAAGATTTCCAGTTGAAATATATTGCATTTAGAAATAAATTGTTGAATTTTTAAACAGAAAAGAAAAAATATTAACCAAAAGCTTTTGCATTTTCAACTAAATACTTGAATCTAATTTAAAAATTTAATTAAAAAATAAATAAATTTCAACCAAACAAAATAAATTTTCAAGGTAAACAGGCGATTGTTTACGAAATAGTGGAATTTTCAACCCAAAATATGAATTTTCCATAAAAAAAATAAATTTTGAACTATATTTTTTCATTTTGAAGCCAAAAAGATACATTTTTTAGATTACAGTTAAATTTTTAACAAAAAAGCTAACTTTTTAACAAAATATTGAAATTTTCAAGAAAAAAATTAATTTTTAAGAAAAAAATGAAATTTAAACTTTATTTTTACATTTTGAAGTCAAAAATACTATTTTTTTAGAAAACAGTTAAATCTTTAACCAAAATAGTTAACTTTTTAACAGAATAGTAACATTTTGAAGTGAAAAATTTAATTTTCAACAAATGAGTGTAATTTTTAACAAAATGGTGTAATTTTCAACGTATAAAAATGAATTTTTGATTTTTATTTGATTTTTTCACTTACAAGACAAAAAGAAATATTTTTTAGAAAACAAGTCAATTTTCAAACAAAAAAAAATAACTTTTTAACAAAATAGTGGAATTTAAAAAAAATTAAATTTTCAACAAAATAGTGTAATTTTTAACCTATAAAAATGTATTTTTCTCAAAAAGATCAATGTTCAATTAAATTTTTTCATTTTGAAGCCAAAAAGAAAATTTTTTTTTAAGACAGTTAAATTTTTAAACAAAAAAGATATTTTTTCACAAAATAGTGGAGTTTTCAACAGAAAGATTTAATTTTTACCAAAATAGTGAAATTTTCAACTTAATTTTTTCATTTTAAAGCCAAAGGACAAATTTTTTGAGAAGTTAATCAAACATTCAACCAAAAAAGATAACTTTTTAATATAATAGTGGAATTTAAAAAAAATTAATTTTTAACAAAATAGTGAAATTTCAACCCTAAAAAATATATTTTGACAAGAAGACGATTTTTTAACCAAAAAAAAAAGTGAATTTTCAACAAAGAATGATTTTTTAAGCAATATGGAACAAAATTACAAGGAAATTTAATTTTCAACCAAAAAAGATTAATTTTATAACAAAAAACAAATTTTCAACAAAATGATTTTATGATTTTTTCCTTTTGGAGACAAAAATACAAATTTTTTAAAAGAATTAAAAGTTTTTAACCAAAAAAGATAACTTTTTAACAAAATAATGAAATTTTCAACAAACAAATTAATTTGTAACAAAATAGTAAAATTTTTAACTATGAAAATATATTTTTGAGAAAATGATAAATTTTCAATTTAATTTTTATATTTTGAAGCCAAAGAGACAAATTTTCAAAAAGAAAATTAAATTTTCAACCAAAAAAGATAACTTTTTAACAAAATAGTGGAATTTAAACTAAAGTAATTTTTTTTAAATAGTGAAATTTTAAGCCTACAAAAATTTACAAACGATTTTTGACAGAGAGTTGAATTCTCAACCCAAAATATGAATTTTACACAAAAAATATAAATTTTCAGCTCGTTTTTTTTATATAGAAGCCAAAAAGACAAATTTCTATTTTTTTCAATTATTTTATAATTATTTTCAAAAAAGACAACTTTGACTAAATTTTTAATGCCAAAGACAAGTTTTTAACAAAGAAAATTTGAAACCAAAAAAGACGATTTTTCTACAAAACATTTGAAATGAAGAGAATAAACTTTCAACCTAGCAAGATGAATTTTCAACAAAAAAGATTACTTTTCTATCAAACCATGATTTTCCCAAACAAAAATACGAATTTTCAACAAACAGACAAAATTAAAGTTAAACAAAAAACAGTTGCAATTTTAAATAAATTTTTAGATTTTTATTCTAAAAAAATGTATTTTTAACAGAAAGATGAATTTTTAAAGATTTCTCAGATAAAACAGAAGAAAATGGCCAAATATTTTAAATTATCAAGTAGTAGGAAATTTTCAACAAAACTTTCTTATTAAAGAAAAATTATAACTTTTAACCAAACAAGATGAATTTTCAACCAAGAAAGTTTTCTACTCAACAATACATTTTTAATGCAAAAGCACGAATTTTTTATACAATAAAACGAATTTTTAACAAAAGAGTAGAATTTTCACCGAAGAAAGATTTTCTAGACAATTAATATGGAAAAAATTTTTTAACCAAATTGTTGAATTTTCAAACCAAAAAAAAAAACAAATTTGCTGCAAAACAAATTTTCAACCAACGAAGAAAACTTTCTGAGAAAATAGTGAATTTTTTAAAATAATTTAATTTTCAACAAAATAGGTGAATATTTAATTTAAAAACATATTTTTTTACCGAAAAGACAAATTTTCAACAAAAAATGGAATAGTAAAATTTTCATTTCAAAAAATAAATTTTCAACAAAAAATGAATTTTTTTGAAAATAAATAAATTTTTAATTAAAGAGATGAATTTTGAACTAATAAAATGATTTTTGAATAAACTAGTTCAATTTTTTCCCAAGAAGGTTTATTTCATATTAAACAAAAAATTTTAGCAACACATTTCGATTAATTTTTAAGCAAAGAAAATAACTTTTTAACAAAATGGTTAAATTTAAGTTTTTATTTTGTTTAAATAGTGCCAAAATAGAAATGCTCAAATTGCTTCAACAACAAAAAAACTACAATTATATTTTAGCTAGGGCTCTAATGCCCTGTTCTCAGTTACAACTGAAAACAATGAGACCAATATATTAAACCACTGAGACCATTTTCTTTTCAGTCGTAACTGAGAACAGGGCTTTAGAGCCCTATCTAAAAAAGAAATGATAAAATTGCTTCAAACTTGAAAATAATAAAAACTCAAATAAGCCAAACAGACGTGATCTAAACGAAAAACCCAGAAAAAGGAGAGATTCTTTAAAAATAGGGGAAAAAGAGGAATTTCTTAAAAAGGGGAAAATAGGGAAATAGGGGAAAAAGTTTGAGGGCTGTAATTTCTAAAAGATTTGATTTGATTTAGCCCAAAAATTGTATTTTGCACTAAAGAAAATTTGAAAAAATCTTTAAAAAATTTTCGTATTCCAATCTCAAGAATTATTCCCGTGATCAAACTTTCAGCTGCTGCCATTCTCGAGGTACAGAGTGGCCTTGACCGCTCACCAAGAACAAGCACAGTACAGAATCTTGAATCACGAACACGTGTCCCGATGCACGTAGATCGAGTTTGTCGTTTCACTGTAACCTCATTAAATGAACGCATCCTCAAGGATTCCAGAAAGATTTTATCCAAATTTATTACCTACCACTTCAAAAATCTTCTTATTTTTATTCATTCATGTATGGTAATATCTCGATGTCAATAGGAAGAAAGAGCAGTTTAAGGAAAAGGTCAAGAATATCAAAATGGGAGAGGGAAATGTAAAATGAAGAAATGAAAATAATGTTAGGAGAAATAAAAAGAGTATTAGGTGCAGAAGAAAAAAACAGTGAGTGAAGGAGGGAGTAGAAGTGAATAGGACAAGGAATGTAAAAAGAAGAAAGTGCTATAGGAATTGGGAAAATGGAGAAAAGGGAAAAGAAGTGTAGAAGAATATAGGAGAAAAAAGAAGTACTCTGAGTTTTGCGATCAAAAAAAGAAGAGGAAAACAAAAGTCATAAGGAAAAGATGGAGAAGACTAGGAGGGAAGGAAAGGTTCTGAAGGTGAAGAATCGAAAGCCAAAAAGATAGAAAAGAGTAAATACGGACATTGAGATAGTAAAATAGAAAAAATATGTCATGGATTCGCTAGGAAAGGGAACAAAGGAAAGATTGGAAAGGGGGAAAAGATAGTAGAGAAAGATATGAGGAAGTGGACATAACAGGGGAAGAAATAGTCAAGGGGTAAGAGGTAAGAGCAAAACAACAGTTTCAAAGGAGAGGTGGAGAAGGCTAGGAATGAAGAAAAGGTCCAGGAGGTTGTGAATAGAAAAGAAAAAAGAAGGAAAAGAGTAAATCCAAATATTGAGGTAGTAAAATGGAAAAAATATTTTATGGATTTGCTAGGAGGGGTAGGAAGAAGAGCTAGGGAAGGAGGAAAGGATTGTAGAAAAAGAGACGAGGAGGTATTAAAGGTTACAAATGGTAGGTACAAAATGTAAAGAGGAAGAATAAAAAAAGCAGAGCAATGCAAGGAATAGTGATGAGAGTAAGGAACAAATATATAATAAGGAAGGATAAGAAAGAGGTATAAAAACAAAAAGAAGGATTAACAGTAGAAGAGGTAAAGCTGGGAGAAGAGTGGTGGAAGATAGTGGAGGTGTATGAAACCCTAATATGCAGGAGAAATTAGAGGAGATGAAAGAACTGATAAAAGAAAATAAAGAAGAGATTAGGCTTATAAAAGGAGGAGAAAGGATGGACGAGAAAGGGTAATGTACACGCTCAGAAAGAAGAAAAATGGCAATTATTGATTGTGTGATAGTAGAGGACGAAATGGGAGAGAAGGTTAAAAAGCTAGAGGTAGGAGATCATATAAATTCGTATCACTTTCCAATAATAGTGACATTAGAGAAAGAAAAAAGTAATAACAATGCTGGTAAAACGGATGCAAAGGTGGAAAGTGCAGGAAGAGGGGATTGGTCAATAGAAGGAAAGAACAGTTCGAAGAAAAGGTCAAGAATATCAAAATAGGAAAGGAAAATGTAAAAAGAGATGGAAATATTGCTAGGAGAAATAAAAAGAGTATTAGGCGCAGAGGGAAAAAACTGAGTGAAGGAGGGAGTAGAAGTAGATAGGATAAGGAATATAAAAAAAAAGAAGTGATATTTGAATTAATAAAATAAAGAAAAAAGAAAAGTAGTGTAGCACAATATAGGAGAAAAAGGAGTATTCTGAATTGTACGATCAAAAAAAGGAGAGGAAAATAAAAGGCGCAAAAAAGAAGTGGAGAAGGCTAGGAGGGAAGAGAAGGTTTAGTAGGTTGTAAATAGAAAAAGAAAAAGGAGGAAAAAAGTAAATCTGGATACTGAGATAATAAAATAGAAAAAATATTTCATGGATTTTCTATAAAGGGTATAAAGAAAAGTTAGGAAAGGAAGAAAATATGATTGGGAAAAAGACGAAGAAGTGTACCTATAAGGATAGAAATAGTCAAGGTGTTACAAGTCACAAATGGCAGGTTCAAAATGCAAAGAGAAAGAAAAAAAAGGCGAAGCAGTCAGAGGAATGGTGATGGGAATATGAAAGAAATTCGTAGTAAGGAAGGATAAGAAAGTGATACAAAAACAAAGAGGAGGATTAACAGTAGAAAAGGTAAAGGTCGGGGGAGATAGTTGGAAAATAGTGGAGGTGTGTAAAAACGCTAATATGCAGGAGAAATTAGAGGAGAAAGGAGAACTGATTAAGGACAATGAAGAAGATATTAGGCTTATAATATGAAATTTGAATGTGAAAATAGGAGATAGAGGAGGAAAGGAATAGGGAGAAGATAGATGAAGAAAATCCAAGACACGATGCTGAATGGAGAGGAAAAGAAATTATTAAAGAGCTTGGAGAAGATGTTATGGTTCGTCTTTAACGAAAATATATAGGGGGATGAGGAAGTGAAATATATACGCTGAGGTGGAGGAAAGGAAATGGTCATTGATTATGTGGTACTAAAGGACGAAGGAAGAGAGGGGTAAAAATAGCAGAAAAAAAGGATTGGTCAGTGAAAGGGAAAGAACGGTTTAAGGAAAATGTCAAGAATATTAAAATAAGAGAGGAAAATGTAAAAGAAGAAATGGAAATAATGATAGGAGAAATAAAAGGAAGCAACAGAAGATTTAGAGTGCACAAGCAAAAAAGAAGTTAGTAAAGAAGGGAGTAGAGGTAAGTAGGATGAGAAATATAAAGGAGAAATGATTATGGTAGTAAGGGACGAATGTATAACAGGGAAGGATAAGAAGTGGATGAAAGAACAAAAAGAACATTAAATAGTAGAAGAGGTAAAGATAGGAGGAGAGAGATTGAAGATAGTGGGGGTGTATGAAAACGGTTATATGCAGAAGAAGTTAGAGGAAATGAGAGAACAGATGGAAGAAAATAAAGAACATATTAGGCTTATAATAGGAAGAGATGGGATGGCTTATCTTTAACGAACATATATAGATGGGTGAGAAAGAAGAATACTTTCGCTGAGGTGGAGAAAAGGAACGGTAATTGATTATGTGGTAGTAGAGGACGAAGTATGAGAGAAGGTGAAGACACTAGAGGTGGGGGATTATATAGATTCGGGTCTCCTTCCGCTGATAGTGACATTAAAGGGAGAAAGGGTAATAGGAATACGGGTAAAGAGAAAACAAAGGTAGAAAGAGCAGGAAGAGGGGATTGGTCAATAGAAGGAAAAGAACAGTTTAAGGGAAAGGTCAAAAATATCAAAATTGGGAGAGGGAAATGCATGGGAATAGATGGAAGTAATTATAAAAAAAAATAAAAAGAAGAAACAGAAGATTTAGAGTGCTGAAACATAAAAAGAAGTAAGTAAAGAAGGGATGGGATGAGGAATGTAAAAAGAAGAAGAGGGAAGTGAGATACGAATCGGAAAAATGTAGGAAAAGGAAAAGTTCTGGAGAAGAATTAGGAGAAAGAACAAGGAGTATGCTGAGTTGCGCGATGAAATAAGAAGAGGAAAATAAAAGATTCAAAGAAGAGGTGGAGAAGACTAGGAGGGAAGAAAAGGTCGGAAGGTTGAAAATAGAAAGAGAAAAAGAAAGAAAAGAGTAAATCCGGATATCGAGATAGTAGAATAGACAAAATATCTTATAAATTTGCTAGTAGGGGTAAAAAAAGTTAGGAAGGAAGCAAAAGATGGTTGGAAAAAAGACAAAGAAGTGGAAATAACAAGGGAAGAAACAGTTAAGGTGTCAGAAGTTACAAATAGTAGCAAATGTATAATAGAGTAGGTTAGGAAAGAGATTAAAGGACAAAAAGAAGAATTAACAGTAGAAGGGGTAAAGATAAAGGGTGAAAGGTGAAAGATAGAGTGGTTGTATGTGAATGATGATATGCAGGAGAAATCAGAGAAGATGAGTAAACTAATGGCAATGAGAAAAAGGAATATACACTTTCAGGAGCAGAAAAGGTAACGCTAATTGATTATGTGTTAGTGGACGACGAGGTAGTAGAGGAGATCAAGAAACTAGAGGTAGGTAGGGATTGCTTATGGAAGAAAAAGAACAGTTTGAGGAAACTGTCAAGAATATCAAATTGGGAGAGGGAAATGTAAAGGAAGAGATGGAAATAATGGTATAAGAAATAAAAAGTATTAGGGTTCCCAGCAAAAACGAAGTTAGTGAAGGAGGGAACAGAAGTGGATGAGATGAGGAATGTAGAGAGACGAAGAGGAAAGTGGGACACATAATAAGAAAGCCAAAAAAAGGGATAACTAGCCGAGAAGAATACAGAAGAAAGAAAAGGAGTACTTTGAGTTGTGCGATCAAGAAAATGAGGAAGGAGGGCCGAAGAAGAGGTTCAAAAGTTTGTAAATAATGAGAGAAAATGAAAGAAGAGAGTAAATCAGAATATTGAGATGGTAAGATGACAAAAATATTCTAAGGATTTGCTAGGAGGGGTAGAAAGAAGAATTATAAAATAAGGAAAAGATAGTAGGGAAAGAGATGAGGAAGAGGACATAACAAGGGAAGTAATACTCAAGGTGTTGGGAATAATGAAAGATGAAAAGGCACCTGGTATAGACGAGATTTCTAATGATGTCTGGCAATATGGGCGGATAAAACTAGAGGAATGGGCAAAGATAATTTTGCAACAGAAGAGGGAGGGGAGAAAGGTGGCCGAAGTTATGGAAAGAGGGTGGAGTGGTGCCCATAGAGAAGAAAGGCAAAGGGAAGTAATAGCAATGTTCTTGAACCTAAAAGCGGCGTTTGAAACAGGTATGGAGTATAGGTAAAAGAAGGTTAAAACAAGATTGGAGAAGGAGTACGTAGTTGTTTGATATGCCGATATGGCCCGTATTAGGATATGAAAGAGACATATGGGGATGGAGGGAATGAAAAGAGATTGAGAGGTTACGAGAAAGGTATATGTGTATAAGGTGGACGCTAGGAGTAGATAAGAGAACGTCTGAATGTATGGTGAGAGAAAAAGCGCAAAGGGATAAATTGAGTACCTAAATAGGAAGGAAGGCTTGTAAGTTTTAGAAGAAGCTAAGGGAGAGAAAGGGAGGGGAGTTAGCGAGAAAGTATCTGAAAAAGGTAGGAGAAAAGAGAGGAAGGAATTGGAATAAACTTTAAAGAATTGGAGAAAAGAGACAGGGAAATACAATAAATAGAAGAAAGGGTGAAGATTGAAAAATCAAAATATAATAAATGGTATAAGATGATAAAAAAGGAAGGAGTATATGAGAATTTAGAAAAGGGTTGGGGAGAGAGAAGATGGGCTAGAATAGCAAGATTAAGATTCTCAAAAGAGGTA
>JAUELO010000231.1:757150-767690 GCA_032357855.1 Amphibolips quercusostensackenii | reverse complement strand
GTGACCTTCCTCTTCTTCGGTCTCTTCTTCATCTCCTTCTTCATCATCGCGTCCTCCTTTTTCACCATTATTCTTTTTCAAGCTGGTTGAAAAAGTGGAGGGGATGTTGCATCATCGAGCAAGATCACCAGCCTGAATCTGGGTCGCCTGCGTCGCAAGGTTTTTGGGCCTGAAGGCCCCTCGAGGCCCCTCTTGGGACGTCGGAGATTTGACACGCCATGCCACACGCAACGAGCTCGTTACGTGATTCGTGATTCGTGATTCGTGATTCGAGAATCGATTATTTTGTTTTGTTCTGCGCTCTCAGCGGAAGAATCTAAGTTCCGAGTATCAATCACTGAAAAAAACACTCGAAAAAAGCGATCTGGAATCAAAAAAATGTCTGATTCAGAGCTGTGATTCTTCAGTGCCAAGAAATATTCTGATTGCATCAATGAAGGAGTGATTTCAGAAAAAAAAATGATTTTGTTGCAAATATTCAACCAATATGTTCCTATTTGGATGCGAATTGAATTAATAGGATTCAATAAGAAACAATTATTATATATATTTTATTATCTTTTTTGATAAAAATTCTACTATTTGGTTGAGATTTTTTTTTGTTGAAAATTCATTTGTTAAAAATTTTTTAAAGCTCAAAATTAATGTTCATCACTAAAAATTTAACTATTCCATTTTTGGCTAAAAAAATTGACCGTTTTTAATTGGAAATCCCACAATTCAATTTTTTCTGTAGAAATAATCTTTTTTTGGTAGAAAATTGAAGAACTTTTAATTTAAAATTTAATTATTCCATTTTTTGTTTAAAATTGATCACTTTTAGTTCAAAATTTATTTGTTTTGTTTAAAATTCGTCTTTTTAGGTAGAAATTCGGAATTTTTTGTTAAAAATCTATTTTTTTTAACTAATTCACGTTTAAATTTACCTATTTCATGTTTTGTTGAAAATTCATCTTTCTGGTTAAAAATAAAATTATTTTTTAACCAAAAATAAAATTATTTTTTAACCAAGAATTAAATTATTTTTTGAAACAAAATTAAATTATTTTTTAACCAAAAATTAAATTATTTTTAAACCAAAAATGAAATTATTTTTTAACCAAAACTTAAATTATTTTTTTAACCAAAAATTAAATTATTTTTTAAACAAAAATTAAATCATACTTCAACTAAAAATTTAATTATTCTATTTTTGGTTAAAAATTCATCACTCTCAGTTCAAAATTTATTTGTTTTGTTTAAAATTCGTCTTTTTATGTAGAAAATTAGATTTTTTTTCTTAAAAATCAATTTTTTTAAATTAATTAATTCATCTTTAAATTTACCTATCTCATGTTTTGTTGAAAATTCATCTTTTTGGTCTAAAATAAAATTATTTTTCAACCAAAAATTATATTATTTTTTGACCAAAAATATAATTTTTTTAACCAAAAGTTTAATTATTCCATTTTTGGTTAAAAATTGATCAATTTTGGGTCAAAATTTACTTGTTTTGTTTAAAATTCGTCTTTTTACGTAGAAAATCAGAATTTTTTTTAAGAATCTATTTTTTTCAATTAATTCATTCATTTTTAAATTTACCTATTTCATGTTTTGTTGAAAATTCACCTTTTTGGTTGAAAATTAAATTATTTTTTGACTAAAAATTAAATTATTTTTTAACCAAAAATTAAATTATTTTTTACCCAAAAATTAAATTATTTTTTGACCAAAAATTTAATTATTCCATTTTTAGTTAAAAATTGGTCACTTTTAGTTCAAAATTTATTTGTTTAGTTCATAGAATTTTTTGTAAACAATCTATTTTTTTGAATTGATCAATTCATCTTGAAATTTACCTATTTCATGTTTTGTTGAAAATGTATTTTTTTCGTTAAAAATATAATTATTTTTTTACCAAAAATAAAATTATTTTGTAACAAAAAATTTAATTATTCCATTTTTGGTTAAGAATTGATCACTTAGGGTTGAAAATTTATGTATTTTCTTTTAAATTCGTCTCTTTAGGTAAAAAAATTGAAATTGTAATTCAAATTTTTTATTTTAAAATTCAATTAATTTTTAACTTAAATTTTAATTATTGTATTTTCGATTAAAATTGATCACTTTTGGTTGAAAATATATATTTTTTGTTTAAAAATCGTCTTTTTAAGTAGAAAATTTAATTTTTTTGTTGAAAATTCATTTTTTTAATTAATTTATTTATATTTCAATTTCACTATTTTTTATTTTTTGTTAAAAATTTACAGTTTTTAGTTAAAAATTAATCTTTTTTAGTTTAAAATTCAATTATTTTGTTGTAAATTCATCTTCTTTTTTGTTAAAAATTAATTTTTTAACTAAAAATTTAACTATTCCATAAGTGTCAAAAAAAAAAACGTTTTAGTTAAAAATTCAGCTGCTACATTTTTCTTCGAAAATCTTCTTTTTTGGTTGAAAATTTACTTAATTTTTAACTCAAAATTTAATTCATCCATTTTTGGTTAAAACTTGATCACTTTTGTTTGAAAATTTATATATTTAGTTTACAATTCACCTTTTAAGCTAGAAAGTTCAAATTTTTCTTTAAAAATTAATTTTTAAAATTAATTAATTTATCTTTAAATTTCACAATTTTTTATTTTTTGTTGAAAATTGATAGTTTTCATTTGAAAATTGATCTTTTTGAGTTGAAAATTGAACTATTTTGTTGTTAATTCGTTTCTTTTTTTTTTGATAAAAATTTACTTTTAACTATTAATGTAACTATTACATTTTTGTCTAAAAAAAAATTATCGCTTTTAGTTGAAAATTTAGTTATTACAATTTTCGTTGAGAAGTCATTTTTACGGCTGAAAATTCAAATTTTTTATTGAATACTTATTTTTTAAATTAATTTATTCATCTTTACATTTAGCTATTTTTATTTTTTTTTGAAAATTAATAGTTTTTAGTTGAAAATTTAACTATTTTGTTGCAGATTCGTTTTTTTTTTTTGTTAAAAATTAATTTTTTAACTAAAAATTTAACTATTTCATTCTTGGCTTAAAAAATTCTCGTTTCCAATTAAAAATTCATCTATTAAATTTGTTATCAAGAATTCATCTTTTTTGGTTGAAAATCCAATAACTTTTTAACTTAAAATTTAACATTTCTATTTTTGGTTGATAATTAATTAGTTTTGGTTAAAAATTCATGTATTTTGTTTGAGCTTTGTCTTTTAAGGTAGAAAATTTAAATTTTGTGCTGAAAGTTAATTTTTTTAAATTAATTTATTTATCTATTCCACCATTTTTTTTTTGTTGAAAATTAAAAGTTTTTAGTAAAAAATTTAAATATTTTGTTGCAAATTAGTTTTTTTTTGTTTAAAATTAATTTTTAACTATTAATGTAACTGTTATATTTTTGACTAAAAAAAAATTATCGCCTTTAGTTGAAAATTCAGTTATTACATTTTTCGTTAAGAAATAATTTTTTTTGTTGAAAGTTAATCACTTTTGGTTGAAAGTTCGCCTTTTGAGGTAGAAAATTCATAATTTAGGTTAAAAAATTATTTTCTTAATTAATTTATTTATCTTTAAATTAAAAATTTTTAATTTTTGTTCAAAATTGATAGTCTTTAGTTAAAAATTCATCTTTTTTAATTAAAAATTTAACTATTTTGTTGCAGATTAGTTTTTTTTTAAATTAATTTTCCAACTAAAAATTTAACTATTCCATTTTAGGCTAAAAAAATCTCGTTTTCAGTCAAAAATTTATCTTTTAAATTTTTCATTGAGAAGTCATCATTTTTGGTTACAAATTCGATAATTACGTTTTAAATTAAAATTTAACTTTCCTATTTTTAGTTGAAAATTAATCACTTTTGGTCAAAAATTCAAGCATTTTATTAAAAATTTGTCTTTTCAGGTACAAAATTCAACTTTTTGATGCAAATTCTTTTTTTAATTAATTAATTAATTTACCTTTATATTTACCATTTTCACTTTTGTCTCAAAGTTGATTTTTTTATTGAATATTCAATTATTACATTTTTTGTTCAGAAGACACCAATTTCGGTTAAAAATTTAATTACTTTAATTTAAAATTTAAGTATTTAATTTTTGGTTGAAAATTCATCACTTTTTGTTGAAAACTCTTTTTTTTAATTTATTAATTTACCTGAAAATTTGTCTATTTCATTTTTTGTTGAAAACTCATAGTTTTTAGTTGAAATTCATATATTTTGTTGAAAATTCATCTTTTTTTATTGAAAATTTAACTATTGCTGCAAATTTAGTTTTCTTATTAAAAATAATTTTTTTAACGAAAAATTTAACAATTATATTTTTGTATAAAGAAGCAACAATAATTTTTCAACAATAAAGTACAAGGATGATGTACTAAATTTTTGGGAAATTCTAAAGTGCAGAAAATATTTTTCATTTCTCGTTTGGAAATTCCAAGATCAGGGTAAGAGGGAATTCCAAGGTGAAGGACACTTTCATCATTAACATCATTCCTACATAGGTTTTTTTTTTAATCCAGAAAATAAGAAAAGCCAGAAATATATATTTTTGAATATATTTTCTTTTTTTCCTTTTTTTTCTTTTTTTTCTTTATTTTATTAACGCATTTCTTTCTTCACTTCTCTTATTTCTTCTAATTTTTTTTTCATTATTTTAGGCTGTGAAGTCTGAAATTAAGTTATTTAAAAATATGTAAGGATTTTTTTTTCTTTTCTTCTTTTTTTCTTTTTCTCTATTTTATTTTTTTTCAGTATTTTGAGCTGCGAAGTTTAGGACTGTTTATTTCAAATTCTATCTTATTTTTATTTATTTCTTTTTTTTCTCTTTCACTTTTTTTTCTTTATCTTTTCTTTATTTCTATCTTTACTTCTTTGAACCATTTCTTTCTTCGTTCCCCTTATTTCATCTCAGTTTTATCGAATTTTGAGCTGTGGAGTCTGTGGAAGCTAGTTATTTTAAAATTTATTTAAAACATTCCTCTCTTTTTTTCTTTATTTCTTTCTTTCATTCGATTAGGTATTTCTACCTTCATTTTTCAAATTTTTTCTTATTTTTATTTAGATTTTTGAGCTATAAAGTCTGAAATCGAGTTATTTCAAAATCTGTTGAAAGCATTTATTTTAATTTTTCTGTTTTTTTTTCCTTTATTTCTTTAAGAATTTTTTTCATATATTTTTTTTTTTTTTCATTATTTTATTCTATGAAGTATGGAATCGAATTGTTTTGAAATCTATCAAAAGCATTCCTTTCTTTTTCTTTCCTTCATTTCTGTAAAGTATTTATTTATTTAATTCTCTCATTTCTTCATATTTTTTTCTCCTTTTTTAGTATTTTTAACTGCGAAGTCTGAATCGAAAAAATTCTTAAATATATTATAAAAATTTTTTCGTTTCTATTTTTTTATTTTTTCTTTCTTTTTTTAAAGGTATTTCTTTCTCCATTTCTCTTATTTCTTCCTGTTTCCTTTATTTTTTTCAGTATTTTGAGCTGTAAAGTTTGAAACTGAGTTATTTCAAATTCTTTCTTATTTGCCTTTTTTCTTGTTTTTACGTTTCTTTCTTTATTTTTTCCCCCTTTATTTTATTCAGTATTTCTTTAAGAAATTTCTATTTTCTTATTTTATTTCCCTCATTTCTTCATACTTTTTATTTATTTTTTCAGTATTTTAAGGTGCGAAGTCTGGAATAGAGCTATTTAAAAATGTATTGCAAGCATTTTTTTTCTTCCTTTTTTTCTTTTTTTTTTGAAGGTTTTCTATTTCTCTCATTTCTGCATATTTTCTTTGTTTTTTTTTTCAGTGTTTTGAGCTGCGAAGTCTGGAATCGAGCTATTTAAAAATATATTATAAGCATTTCTTTTTTTTCTTTTTTTCTTTTGTTTCCTTCCTTTTTTTAAAGGTATTTTTTTCTCAATTTCGCTCATTTCTCTCAATTCTTTAAAGTCTCTTTGTTTGTTTTTTTCGTATTTTGAGCTGTAAAGTTTAGAATCCGAGTTATTTGTATTCTTTCTTTCTTTTGTCTTCATCGTTTTCTTATTTCTTTCTTTCATTCGTCCTCTTTCTTTCTTTAAGAAATTTCTATTTTCTTAATTTATTTCTCGCATTTCTTTATACTTTTTTTTTTAATATTTTGAGCTGTGAAGTCTGGAATCGAGCTATTTGAAAATATATAATGAACATTTCTTTTTTTTCTTGCTTTCTTTCTTTTTTTAAGGTATTTTTTTCATTTCTCTTATTTTTCTGATTTCTTTATATTTTCTTTGCTTGTTTTTTTAATATTTTGAGCTGTAAAGTTTGAAATCGAGCTATTTAAAAATATATTATAAGCATTGTTTTTCATCTTTTTTTCTATCTTTCTTTTTTAAGGTATTTCTTTCTTCATTTCTCTTATTTCTCTCTTTCCTTCATATTCTCTTTTTTTTAGTATTTTGAGCTGCGAAGTGTGGAATTGAGCTATTTAAAAATATATTATAAGCATTTGTTTTTTTTTCTTTTTTTCTTGCTTTCTTTCTTTTTTAAGGTATTTCTTTCTCCATTTCTCTAAATTCTCTTAATTCTTCAAAGCCTCTTTGTTTTTTTTTCAGTATTTTGAGCTGTGAAGTTGGGAATCGAGTTATTTGAAATTATTTCTTTCTTTTTTTCTTTATCGTTTTTTTTAATTCTTTCTTTCATTTTCTCTCTTTATTTTTTTTAGATATTTCTATTTTCTTAATTAATTCCTCGCATTTCTTCATATTTTTTTCTGTATTTTGAGCTGTGAAGTCTGGAATCGAGCTATTTGAAAATATATCATAAGCATTTTTTTTTCTTTTTTCTTGCGTTCTTCCTTTTTTTAAGGTATTTCTTTCTCCATTACTCTTATTTCTCTCATTTCTTCATATTCTCTTTGTTTGTTTTTTAAATATTTTGAGCTGTAAAGTTTGAAATCGAGCTATTTAAAAATATATTGTAAGCATTGCTTTTTTCTTTTTTTTCTATCTTTCTTTTTTCAGGTATTTCTCTCTCCATTTCTCTTATTTCTCTCTTTCCTTCATATACTCTTTTTTTTTTTTATTATTTTGAGCTGTGAAGTCTGGAATCGAGCTATTTAAAAATATATTATAAGCATTTGTTTTTTTTTCTTTTTTCTTGCTTTTTTTCTTTTTTTAAGGTATTTCTTTCTCTATTTCTCTAATTTCTCTTAATTCTTCAAAGCCTCTTTGTTTTTTTTTAAGTATTTTGATCTGTGAAGTCTGGAATCGAGCTATTTAAAAATATATTATAAGCATGTCTTTTTTTCTTGCTTTCTTTCTTTTTTTAAGGTATTTCTTTCTCTATTTCTCTCATTTGTCTCATTTCTCCATATTCCCTTTGTTTGTTTTTTCAATATTTTGAGCTGTGAAGCTTGGAATCCAGTTATTTGAAATTCTTTCTTATTTTTCTTTTTTTTCTTTATCGTTTCTTTATTTCTTTCTTTCTTTTTCCCCTTTATTTCTTCAAGGTATTTCTATTTTCTTAATTTATTTCTCTTATTTCTTTATACTTTTCGTTTGTTTTTTTTCCAGTATTGTGAGCTGTGAATTCTGGAATTAAGCTATTTAAAAATATATTTTTAAATCTTTGTTCTTTCCTTTTTTTTAAGGTATTTCTTTCTTCATTTCGCTCATTTCTCTCAATTCTTTAAAGTCTCTTTGTTTGTTTTTCAGTATTTTTAGCTGTAAAGTTTGGAATCGAGTTATATGAAATTCTTTCTTTCTTTGTTTTCATCGTTTTTCTTATTTCTCTCTTTCATTCTCCGTCTTTATTTCTTTAAGATATTTCTATTTTCTTAATTTATTCCTTGCATTTCTTCATACTTTTTTTTCAGTATTTTGAGCTGTGAAGTCTGGAATCGAGCTATTTGAAAATATATTAGAAGCATTTCTTTTTTTTTCTTTTTTCTTTCTTTTTTTCTTTTTTAAGGTATTTCTTCCTCTATTTCTCTTATTTCTTCATGTTCTCTTTGTTTTTTTCAGTATTTTGAGCTGTGAAGTCAAGAATTGAGCTATTTAAAAATATATTATGAGCATTTTTTTTCTTCCTTTTTTTAAGGTATTTCTTTCTCTATTTCTCTCATTTCTTCATATCCACTTTTTTTCAATATTTTGAGCGGTGAAGTTTGGGATCGAGTTATTTAAAATTGTTTCTTATTTTTCTTACTTTCTTTATCGTTTTTTCATTTCTTTCTTTCTTTTTCCCTCTATATTTTTCCATGGTATTTCTATTTTCTTAATTTATTTCTTTCATTTCTTCATACTTTCTGTTTGTTTTTTCCGTATTTTAAGCTGTGAAGTCTGAAATCAAGCCATTTATGAATATATAACAAGATTTTTTTTTCTTTTTTTCTTTTTTTTTTTAAAGGTATTTCTTTCTCCATTTCGCTCATTCCTCTTAATTCTCTAAAGTCTCTTTGTTTTTTTTTTCAGTATTTTGAGCTGTAAAGTTTGGAATCCAGTTATTTGAAATTTTTTCTTTCTTAATCGTTTTTTTTTTATTTTATTTTCCCTCTTTATTTCTTTAAGGTATTTCTGTTTTGTTAATTTATTTTCAGCATTTTGATCTGTGATGTCTGGAATCGAGCTATTTAAAAATATACTATAACCATTTCTTTTTTCTTCTTTTTTTCTTGCTTTCTTTCTTTTTTTCAAGGTATTTTTTCTTCATTTCTCTCATTTTTCTCATTTCTTCATATTCTCTTTTTTTCAGTATTTTGATTTTTAAAGTTTGGAATCGAGGTATTTGAAATTCTTTCTTATTTTTCTTTCTTTCTTTTTCCTTTTTTTTTTCTTTATCATTTCTTAATTTCTTTCTTTTTCCCCTTTATTTCTTTCTGGTATTTCTATTTTCTTAATTTATTTCTCGCATTTCTTCATAGTTTTTGTTTGTTTTTTTTTTAAATGTATTTTGAGCTGTGAAGTCTGGAATCGAGCTATTTGAAAATATATTATAAGCATTTCTTCTCTTTCCTTTTCTTCTTGCTTTCTTTTTTTTTAAGGTATTTTTCTCTCTATTTTTCTTATTTTTCTCATTTCTTCATATTCTCTTTGTTTGTTTTAAGTATTTTGAGCTGTGAAGTCTGGAATCGAGCTATTCAAAAATATATTATAAGCATTTGTTTTTTTTCTGTTTTTCTTGCTTTCTTTCTTTTTTTTTAAGGTTTTTTTTCTCTATTTCTCTAATATCTCTCAATTCTTCAAAGCCTCTTTGTTTTTTGCAGTATTTTGAGCTGTAAAGTTTGAAATCGAGTTGTTTGGAATTGTTTCTTTCTTTTTTTTTCTATCGTTTTTTTTTATTTATTTATTTCATTTTTTCTCTTTATTATTTCTTTAAGGTAGTTCTATTTTCCTAATTTATTTGTCGCATTTCTTCATCCTTTTTTTTCAGCATTTTGAGCTCTGAAGCCTGGAATCGAGCTATTAAAAAATATTTAATAAGCATGTCTTTTTTCTTTTTTTCTTGCTTTCTTTCTTTTTTTAATGTATTTCTTTCTCTATTTCTCTCATTTCTCTCATTTTTTTATATTCTCTTTGTTTCTTTTTTCAGTATTTTGAGCTGTCAAGTTTGGAATCAAGTTATTTGAAATTCTTTCTTATTATTCTTTCTTTTTTTTCTTTTTTTTCTTCATTATTTCTCAATTTCTTTCTTTTTTCCCTGGATTTCTTTAAGGTATTTCTATTTTCTTATTTTATTTCTCGCAT
Source organism: Amphibolips quercusostensackenii (assembly GCA_032357855.1). Classification (NCBI taxonomy): domain Eukaryota; kingdom Metazoa; phylum Arthropoda; class Insecta; order Hymenoptera; family Cynipidae; genus Amphibolips; species Amphibolips quercusostensackenii. The sequence goes on along the minus strand of JAUELO010000231.1, from coordinate 757,989 downwards.
TTCTTCATACTTTTTTTTCAGTATTTTGATTTGTGAAGTCTGGAATCTAGTTATTTGAAAATATATTATAAGCATTTTTTTCTCCCTTTACTTCTTTCTTTATATTTTTTAAGGTATTTCTATCTCTATTTCTCATTTCTTCATATTCTCTTGGTTTTTTTTTTCAGTATTTTGTTCTGTGAAGTTTGTAATCGAGTTGGTTTAAAATGGATTGAAGACATTTCTCTTTCTTTTTTTCTTTATTTTGTTCAGGGTTTTTTTTCTTTATTTCTTAAATTTTTTCTTATTTTTGTTTAGCTTTATGAGCTATAAAGACTAAAATCGTGTCATTTGAAAATCTATTGAAGGCATTTCTTTCCATTTTTTTTCTTTTTCCCTTTATTTCTTCAAGGAATTTTTTTCTTTATTTCTTTCATTACTTCATATTTTTGTTTTATTATCTACCAAATTTCGAGCTATGAAATCTGAAATTGAGTTGTTTCAAAATCATTTAAAAGCATTTCTTTACCATCATTAAATTCTTTTCCAGCACATGCCTTATTGTAAAGTTTATGGTACTATCTAAAGTTCTAAAAGCAATTAATTAGATACAAGGTATCTTCTATTTCCTCATCGACTTTTTATCAGTCCTCTTAACTTTTTATATTTATCGTGGTGTATCCGACATCCTGGAGTGAATTCATTTGGATGTAATCTTCTCTTGTGTTGGATAATAAGAACCGTAATTGTGCTTCTGATTGTTGAGTTCCTTTCTTTCCTCTTCCTCTCTAACATTATCATTTCGAACCCTTTTTCATTTTGTTAGCTTCTTTCTTTTTTTTTTTTTTTTTTGAAAAAAA
>JAUELO010000231.1:693448-707890 GCA_032357855.1 Amphibolips quercusostensackenii | reverse complement strand
AAAGGAAGATAAGTCAGCAAGTAGCTTTCTTCAATCAGAGATTCGAGTTCGCACACTTGGGCAACCTTGATACCTCGATAGTAGAAATGGGTGCTTCGCTCTCTTGACCGACAGCTCGGCTCGTTGAACAAAGTCTTCCAGGGGACCATCAAAGCAGGAAGTTCAGACTGTAGGTGGTTTCCTCCAATCGGGGATTCGAGCTCGCACTACTGGGTAACCTTGGATCCTTAATGGTAGGAACGGGTGCTTCACTCTCTTGACCAAAAGCTCGGATCGTTCAACAAAGGCTTCCAGGGGACCATTGATAAAGGAAGTCCAGACTGTAGGTGGTTTTCTCCAATCGAGGATTCGAGCTCGCACTCCTGGGTAACCTTGAATCCTCGATGGTAGGAAAGGGTGCTTGGCTCCCTTGGCCGACAGCTCGGCTGGTTGCACCAAAGCTTCCAGGGGGCTATCAATAAAGAAAGATAAGACTGTGTGCGACTTCCTGTAATCGGGGATTCGAGCACGCACTCCTGGGCAACCTTGAATCCTCAATTGTATGAACAGGTGCTTGGCTCCCTTGAACGATAGCTCGTCTGGTTGCACCAAGGCTTCCAGGGGGCTACCTGTAAAGGAAAATTAGTCGGCAAGTGGCTTCCGTCAATTAGGGATTAGGCCGACGACACCACCAAAAGCACCCAAAGTTGAACCACCCACAAGGGTATCAGTCATCCAGAGGGTGCCGCCCCAAGCACAAAATCCCAGAAGAGAGGAAACAAAGATCGAGGTTCCCCGTACCCAAGAACCTGAACAGGATCAACCAATAGACTATGCAGTACCCAAAAGAAAAGAAGATGAGGAAAAGGCTCGAGAGGGTGCGAAAATTTCGAGGACAGCGGGTAATTCGATTGCAAGGCCTCTCCTGGCGATGAGATTATCGGGACCTCAAGCAATTAATGCGGCAGCTGGTCATGGGAGAACATCGACTTCAGGAGGTAATGCTAGTGGAGGCGGTGGTGGATCCTCAGGTGGTGGTTCGTCTAACGCAGGAAGCACTGGTGGATCTGGAGGCGGTTTCAGTTCTGGAGGTGGTGGAAGCGGAGGCGGTGGTGCTATCGGCGGAGGAGCTGGTGGCGGTGGAATGAACCCAGGGGGCAATGGTGGCCGCGGAAATTACGGACCCAGTTCACCTCCAACAGGATCTTTACCTCCCTTTTATGAATCCCTCAAAGGTGGAAACAACCTTGCGAACTTCGCAAATCAATATAATGGTACGCTTATTTTTATAGCTCGAATAATAAATAAAACTTTTTTTATAACTTGAATTTAATCCTGCATTAATTCTCTAATCTGGCTACCAATACTAATCAAAACATCTTATTTTTAGGAAACGGTTACCTAACTCCATCACCAGCAGTCGGCATGGAATGCGACACCGGTCAACATGATGTCAACTCTCAGAATTCATACGGTACGCAAGAAGGAAAGCAATATTCTCTCCTGCAGAACGTTTGCGCCTCTTATGGCATCGCCCTCAAGGAAGAAGAAGACCTATCTGCCTATAAAATACCACCAAACGATATTTTATCGGGTCAGTACGGACCTTTCGATATGACGGACTCGGGGATGATAGTCGACATGGTGACCGGTTCCGTCGTTGATCCCATGCAATTTACGGCGACTTTTACTTTCAACTCACCTCCGGATCATACTGCGTTTCTGGAAAGTCTGACCGATGCAGCGGACCTCTTCTTGCCGAAAATAACATCTGAAGAAGGTAGCAACGACCTGCTTGAAGATTCGCTGCACTCTCCTGCATCCGCTGGAAGTGGCATTGGTCAGGATGGTCAGATGACGAGTCCTGTGGAACCCAGTGTCGATCCCTTCCCTGAACACAACCTATCGCTCACGAGAGGATTCGACAACTCCAGGTAAGATCTTCTATAAGACTCAACTAGTAAACCAGTCATGATAATTCTAGAGCAAGAGAATACTGAGTTTGATTTATTTCTTTCTTTTCAGACACTACACTGTACCTCAACACTTATCTCCAAAAATCTCTGGAATAACGTACCCCACCGCAGAATCTAGCTATCATCCGCTTCCCAAGGAGCGAGCGGAGTTGGCGCTGCACATTAACCAAAATCAACACCAGGCTGAACCGCAATTGCAGCAATTGCAAATTCAAGTGCAGCTCCAACAACAACATCAACAGCAGAACTCGCCTCACCAACATCATCAGGGTCTGCTCAGTCCTGGATTGAGCTTTACTGGAAGTGGTAAGCATCTCTCTTTAAAGCTGCTCCGCATCTTTAAATTATCATTTTTAATGACATCCTGATCTGTTTTTTGCAGGTTTGGAGTTAGATTCCGGTAGTAGCGCTGGTGGAAGTTTGCCAAGTCCAGGAGCCGCATCTTGTTCCCTGGATGCGGCCTCAACGAGTACATCGCCTTCCTGCGCCTTGATGGAACACGCACCAAGTCCTTCGGGTGTAGCAGCTACAGTGAGTGCACCTACTGGTTCAGTTGAGGAGCTCCCACTTACGCAACGAGTTGATGTACTACAGCAGAGGGTAAGCACCGGATTGATGCAGGCAAAAGCATATCTCTCTTCTCAGTTTTTGAATAGAGAGAATAGAGAGCAATCAGTTTCTCAGAGCATTTTATTTAAAGACTTTATGCCATGCCAATCAACTTCAGTGCTTGATCCCGTCGTATTGCATTTCAATGTTGCGATGAGTCACGTGTTCTAAAGTCTTCTCTTTTTCTTTACAGTTGGGTCTGCCTGGAGATGTGCAAGTGGAGTTCGTAAATGGTGGGCATGGAATTAAGAACCCATTGGCGATCGAGGGACAGAGGCAAACATCAACGACTCGTGATGAAGAAAGGGCGCCTCGACCACCATCTGGCAAGGTAACTATTATATTATTACATAATCTGATCGATAATTGAAAAAATTATAAAGATTAGAATTTTTTGCTTATTCTCTTCTATTTTTAGGATGACGACCCCAGCAGGTTCACCTGCCGAGTCTGCAGTAAGAACTTCAGTCTCCAGAGACTCCTAAATCGCCACATGAAGTGCCACAGTGACGTGAAGCGGTACCTTTGCACATTCTGCGGCAAGGGATTTAACGACACCTTCGACCTCAAGAGGCACACGAGGACGCACACGGGTGTCAGGCCCTACAAGTGCAACCTCTGCGAGAAGAGCTTCACCCAAAGGTGCTCTCTCGAAAGTCACTGCCTTAAGGTCCACGGTGTCCAACATCAGTACGCCTACAAAGAACGCCGAACAAAGGTAACTATTCTCTACAATCTGACCATGTTCTGATTTGCTTTCCTTCTCCTCGATATATCTAAATCCCCCATTTTGCAGGTTTACGTTTGTGAAGAATGCGGGCACACGACGCAGGAGCCGGAGGTCCACTATCTTCACCTGAAGGAAAAGCACCCATACAGTCCTGCCCTGCTAAAGTTCTACGACAAGCGGCACTTCAAGTTCACAAACAGCAATTTCGCCAACATGTTGCTCCAGGTGCGCACGTAGAAACAGACTGACAAATGAGTGACTTAGCGAATTGAGTTTCTTGTTTACAAAAGTGCGCGGAGATTTTAATTTCATTCCGTCTACAACTTAGAGATTATTCTTGATAGGGATTTAGAATCTAGAGTCTTGAGTCTTTGATACTTAGAAGCTAGAAGAGCGGGGGGTTGTGGGTGAAACTCACTTGTAGAGCAGAATGAACAATAACAAGTTCTTGGTCATGTAACTCTTCAGGGTGGTCTTCTACAACGGGATAGCCGGAGTGCGGATTCCTGTGTTAAAACGGCCTCCAAGTCACTCGAGGCGCCTCTTCGTCGCTTGCAAGTGGGACGCGCTTCCTCCTTCTGATGGACTCAGGACACTCAGGATCCGGACCCAGAATCGAGAGAAGAGGACGTTGAAGGGTTGTCAGGTTTTCAAGGCAAGTAATAAACCTGGATTGAAGAAATAGTAATGAAGGGGATCCTTTCAACTGCGCAAGCGTCTCAGATAAGCTGATATTATAGACCAATGAGCGTCGCATCTCTTATGGGTCATATGAGTGTCGCATGCGCAGTTGGAAAATCTCTCTTCGCATTGATTTGATGATTGGATTATATCACTAGAACTTCAGAATGTGGCAACCCCTTGAAAGATATTCGTATCCAGTATTCTCTATCGATAAATCATTAAGCTAAAAAGAACTTCTTGATCCTTCTGAAGGTCTTGTTTTTGATAAACTTTTTTTACATTAAGTGGACAAGTCCTGAAATTTTGGGATGCTCCACTTCGACTGATGTGGAACAAAATAACGTAATGTATACTTGTATAGGCTACTAGGTTTTTGTCGCTAGGAGCCTTAGGCACACCTTGTTAGTTAGGGTAACCTGTGATATAGAAAGGCGAGAGTTTATCGAATTCTTCTTGTACACATCACATCTCATCACTCGCGTTCGAAGATTAAAAATCCGCGATCACTTCACACATCATACACATTACAAAACGGGGTTTCGTGCAATGTTTTTGCGGTGGTAGGAAACTTACATGCATGGGCTCGCAATGCACAATATTTGTACTTAAAACTAAATTGGTAAAGAAGAGTCTACTTTTGACTTGCTAAATTAGTAAATGTATATAGATCTGACTTTATGTAAATAAGTGAATTAGCGGGTCCACCAACGCTGCGTAGGATTAGATATTAGAATCAATATTAAAAGCTGCGGGTGCGTCGGAGAAAAGGTGCTTTCTTCCTGCGAAGCTGAACTTCCGGTACTTTGAATAATTTTTGTAAATAAAAGAGTAATTAAGTCGACAAAGGCAAGAACTGCACTGGGTCTGTTTTTATTTAGGACCCCTTCCTAACAAAATTGGATTTTTAATCATATTTAATATAATTGAAAAGTACCCAGTGTAGATTCTAGTGACTGTAAATAGTATAGAATAATGTTTCGGCAGCTCCAGTTGAACGCGGGTCCACATTTTAGTCCGTAACTATTTGTACCTTGGATAATATATTAGAAAAAAATGTATAGTAGCGTGAGAAGTGTTTGTACGTTCCTCTCTCAGCAAATACTCAAGCGAAGAAGAAAAGAGGACGGGGAGAAAGATAAGATGTTTCACCTAAGTCCTAAGGCAATCGCGTCTCGTTATTATTTAATTTACGTCCAGTATTGTCCGATATGAGTAATGACTATTGTTATCATAATTATTTCATTATTAATATTATTTCCCCCTTTCATTAAATATCCCTTCGCTATCACGACATTGCAACTCTATCGCTACCGATTACTTTGGATAGTAAAATTAATGGTTATTATAATTATTATATATTATTATTATATATTATGATATTATTATAAAAAATATTTATCAACGTTAATTTTTAACAGATGCGCTCCTGTCAATTTTTTATTTTATTCAACGAAAGATGATTATGAATGGCTGAATGCGTGTGATTAGAGCAGGATATTGCCGTTTGCAAACGATCGCTGATTTGTACCTAAATTTATTATAAACGCTTGTGTGTCGGATGAATGCGAGTGCGAAGAATACAATTAACATGAACGACTGTTTCATTTTTGTAATATATATCAGCTCGAAAATTCGAGCCTCAGCATTTGGATATTTTTAGTCTCTAGACCCGATCATTAATCGATGTTAACGGTAAATCGTGGTTTCACACTTCTTGTGTATGTAGAAATCGAAGAGATAATAAAAATCATGTTACAATGAAGACCTCTTTTTTATTTCCAGTTTAGTAATATTATAATTTAATTCTCATTAATCATAAATAATCAAGTTTAAGCTTTAAAGGTGTTTTAGTTGGATCAAGTTTTGACCAGATTGAAATTGAGTTTGGAACTGGTTTGGACCTTATTCAACCGGATTTTAACGTGTTTTTAATTGGGTAGAAACAGGTTTGAAACGGGATTGGAATCTTATTTAACTGAGTTTAAACGTCTTTGAAAAATTGTTGAAACATATCGTAATTCTAGAGTCTTGTAAAAAATTACCAAATCCTATAATAAACTTAAAACTTTACAGTGCCAAAATTTTTAATCGGCATTGTCGAAAAGTATGTATCATAAAAGTTATAATTTTATGTAGAATGTTTAAAATTATTATAATAAAAATTTCGTAACCTAAAAATATTATATTATAAAATATTATGTTTATAATTCTAGTAATATAATAATCTATACATTTCAAGAAGTAAAAAAAAATATCGTTTTTTTTTCAACGCAGACAAATTTATTAAATTCCAAACAGCGCATAGCCATTTATTTAGTGCGCAGCACTAGTACTTTATAATTAGATCTAAATTTAATCTCTGGCCCCAAAAGATTAAAAAAAATTATACAATTTTCGAAAATATAGGGACGGAAGTATCTTTTGTTCTTATTTTTTTGTACGATCCTCGTCAATTAAACTACAACTCCTGGATGTTTCTTATCTGCAACAAAAAAAAAAAATATATTTTTAAGATATCTTGAAGTGTTTTAACAATTTTGATATATTGCACCTAAATTAAGATTCGATCATTTTTAGACTATTCTACCCCCCACCCCACAGAAAACAACGTAGTTTTCGAATTTTCAATCCAAAAAATTCAATTTTCAACGAAAAAGGATAAGTTTTCAAAGAAAAATTAATAGTTAAATTTTCGGCTTAAAAAATAACTTTCGGACAAAAAATACTACTTTTTAACTAGTTGAATTTAATAAAATAAGACGAATTTTTCACAAATTAGTAGAATCCTCAACTAAATAGATGAGTTTTTAACAAAGAAGATTCTACCAAATTTCTACCCAAAAAGAAAAGTTTTTAACAAAAGAGTTTTCAAGTTAAAAAATCGAATGTTTTAGAAAACAGCTGACATTAAAAAATGAATAAATAAAATAAAAGAGATTTTTCAACCAATTGAATTTAATTAAAAAAAAAAAAAATTTAACAAAATAGTAAAATCTTCAACCAAATACATGGATTTTCAACGCAAAAGAGTAATTTTCTAAACAAAAAGATGTATTTTCAAAAAATACATCAGTTTTCTACCAAATAGTTGAATTTTCATCTTGAAAATAAATAAATAAAAGTAATAGTAAATAATAATAAATAAATAATAAAAAATAAAATAAATAAACTTTGCACAAAAAATAAAATAACTCAATTTTCAGGAAAAAAAATTAATTTTCAACCAAATAAAAAAAATTTCCACGAAATAGTTGAATTTTCAACTAAAAAAGAAAAACTTTCAATTGAAAATACCAATTTTCAGCCAAAAATGCAATAATTACAATAACAGTTGAAAAAATTACTTTCCAAACAAAAAAAAAAACGAATTTTTAACAAAAAATTTGAATTTTTTAATAACCTGATTAATCTTGAAAAAAATGAATTTTCAACAACAGAATGAAAAATTTAACCAGATAGTTTAATATTCAAGGAAAAAGATGATTTTTTTAACCAAGAAGATTAAGTTTCTACAAAAAATACGAAGTTTAAACAAAATACATGAATTTTCACCGAAATAGTTGAATTTTTAACGTAAAAAATAAATTTTTAATTAAAAATACCGATTTTCAGTCAAAAATGCAATAGTTACATTCACAGTTTAGAAAATGAATTTAAAAAAAAAATTTTTGAACAAGAAGATTAATTTTCTACAAAAAAAAATGAATTTTCAACAAAATACATGAATTTTCACTAAAATAGTTGAATTTTCAACTAAAAAATTAATAAATTTTCAATTATAAATAACAATTTTCAGCACAAAATTCAATAGTTACATTGGTACATAAAAAATTAATTTTCAAACAAAAGAAAACGAATTTTTTAAAAATCTAAATTTTCAAAGAGATAAAATTTCCACTATACTAATGAATGTTAAAAAAAATTAATTTTCAACAACAGAATTCAAAATTGAACCAGATAGTTGAATTTTTAATAAAAAAGATGATTTTTTTAAACAAGAAGATTAAGTTTCTACCCAAAGAGATTAAATTTCCTTCAAATATCTCAATTTTTCACGAAATAGATGAATTTTCAACTAAAAAAAAATTCAATTAAAAATACCAACTTTCAACCGAACATTGAATGGATATATTTACACTGGAAAAAGATAATAAAAAATAAAACAAATTACCAACAAAATAGATAACTTTTCAGAGATGAATTTTGAACTAATCTGGTGAATCTTAAGAAAAATTAGTTTTCAACAACAGAGTCCAAAATTAAACCAGATAGTTGAATTTTCAATAAAAAAGACGATTTCATCAAAAAGAAGATTAATTTTTTACCAAAAAAGATTAATTTTCGTAAAAAATACCTTAATTTTACACAAAATAGTTAGATTTTCAACTATAAACAATAAACTTTCAACAGAAAATACTAATTTTCAACCAAAAATGCAATAGTTACATTTACAGTTTAAAAAATGAATTCTTAAACAAAAAAACAAATTTTAAACAAACAATCTGAATTTTTAAATAAACTAATGAATCTTGAAAAAAATGGATTTTCAACAAGAATTCAGAATTTAACTAGATAGTTGAATTTTCAATGAAAAAGATGATTTTTGTAACCAAAAAGATTAATTTTCTACAAAAAAAATACGTATTTTTCAACAAAATACATAAAATTTCGACGAAACAGTTGAATTTTCAACTAAAAAATAAATTTTCAATTAAAAATAATAATTTTCAGCAAAAAATGATATAGTTAAATTTGCAAATGAAAAATTAATTTTCAAACAAAGAAAAACGAATTTTAAAAAAAATCTAAATTTTCAAAGAGATAAATTTTTCACTAAACTGATGAATCATTAAAACAGAGTCCAAAATGAAGCCAGATAGTTGAATTTTCAATAAAAAAGACGATTTTATAAGAAAGAAGATTAATTTTTTACCAAATAAGAGGACTTTGAAAAAAATACTTAAATTTTACACAAAATAGTTGAATTTTTAACTAAAAACAATAAACTTTCAATTGAAAATACCAACTTTCAGCCAAAAATGCAATAATTCCATTAACAGTTAAAAAAATTAATGTTTAAACAACAAAAAAACGAAATTTTAACAAACAATTTGAATTTTTTCTTAAAAAAAAATGAATGTTCAACAACAGAGTTCAAAATTTAACTTGATATTCAAATTCTGAATGAAAAAGATGATTTTTTTAAACACGAAAATTAATTTTCTACCAAAAAAATAAAAATTTTCAACAAAATACATTAAATTTCCACGAAATAGTTGAATTTTTAACTGAAAAAAATTCAATTCAAAATACCACTTTTTAGTCAAAAATTCAATAGTTACATTTGCAATTAAAAAATTAATTTTCAAACAAAAGAAAACGAATTTAAAAAAAAATGTAAATTCTCCAAGAGATAAATTTTTCACTAAACTGATGAATGTTAAAAAAAATTAATTTTCAACAACAGAATTCAAAATTAAACCAGATAATTGAATTTTTAATGAAAAAGACGATTTTATTAGGAAGAAGATTAATTTTCTATCAAAAAAATAAGAATTTTTGACAAAATACATTAAATGTCCACGAAATAGTTGAATTTTCGTCTAAAAAAAATAAATTTTCAATTAAAAATACCAATTTTTAGCAAAAAATGCAATAATTACATTTGCAAATAAAAAAATTAATTTTCAAACAAAAAGAAAACGAATTTTAAAAAATCTAAATTTTTAAAGAGATGAATTTTTTACTAAAGTTTCCACAAAAAAAGGATTAATTTTCCTCAAAATATCGCAATTTTCTACGAAATAGTTAAATTTTCAACTAAAGAAAAAATAAATTTTTAATTAAAAATACCAATTTTCAGTCAAAAATTTAATACTTACATTTGCAAATAAAAAATTAATTTTCAAACAAATGAAACCGAACTAAAAAAAAATCCTAATTTTCAAAAAGATAAGTTTTCCACTAAAATGATGAATCTAAAAAAAAATTAATTTTTAACAATAGAATTCTAAATTAAATCAGATAGTTAAATTTTCAATAAAAGATGTTTCTTTTAACCAAGAAGATTAAGTTTCTACCAAAAAAGATTAATTTTCCTTAAAATATCGCAATTTTTCACGAAATAGTTAAATTTTCAACTGAAAAAAAAAATTTCTAATTAAAATACCAATTTTCAGTCAAAAATGCAATAGTTACATTTGCAAAAAAAAAATTCATTTTCAAACAACAGAAAACGAATTAAAAAAAAACAAATTTTTCAAGAGATAAATTTTCCACTAAGCTGATAAATCTTTAAAAAAAATTAATTTTTAACAACAGAATTTAAAATTTAACCAGATAGTTGAATTTTCATAGAAAAAGATGATTTTTTTAATGAAGAAGATTAAGTTTACCAAAAAACATCAATTTTCCTTTAAATATCTCGACAAAATAGTTAGATTTTCAACTATAAACAATAATTTCTCAATTAAAAATACCAATTTTCAGCAAAAAATGAAACAGTTAAATTTGCAAATAAAAAATTGATTTTTAAACAAAAGAAAACGAATTTTTAAAAAATCTAAACTTTCAAAGAGATAAATTTTTCACTATACTAATGAATGTTAAAAAAAATTAATTTTCAACATCAGAATTCAAAATTGAACCAGATAGTTGGATTTTCAATGAAAAAGATGATTTTTTTACCCAAGAAGATTAAGTTTCTACCAAAAAAGATTAATTTTTTTTAAAACATCTCGATTTTACACGAAATAGTTGAATTTTCAACAAAAAAAAAAAAATTTTTAATCAAAAATGCCAATTTATTTAACCAAAAATGGAATAGATGTATTTGCAGTAAAAAAAGTTAAGTTTCAAACAAAAATAAAACGAATTTGCAACAAAATATTAAAGTTTTCAAGGAGATAAATTTGCCACTAAGCTGATGAATCTAAAAAAATGAATTTTCAACAAGCGAGTTCAAAATTCAACCAAAAAAATTTTAATTTTCAATTTAAAAATGTTTTTTTAACCAAAGAAATTCGTTTTCTATAAAAAAACGAATCTTTAACAAAATACATTAATTTGTAACTAAAAACAATGAAATTTCAATCAAAAACACCAATTTTCGGCAAAAAAGGCAATAGTTACATTTACAGTTGAAAAATTAATTTTCTGACGAAGAAAAAACGATTTTTTAAACAAAATATTTTAATTTCCAAAGAGATCAATTTTTAAATAAACTGATGAATCTTGAAAAAAGTGCATTTTAAAAACAGAGTTCAAAATTCTAACAGATAGTTGAATTTTTAATGAATAAACAAAATTTTAATCAAGAAGATTGATTTTCTACCAAAAAATATGAATTTTCCACGAAATTGTTGAATTTTCAACTGAAAAAAAATTAATTTTCCACCAAAAATGGAACAGATACATTTAATGTTGAAAAAGTTAATTTTTAAACGAAAAGAAAACGAATTTTTAACAAAATAGTTCAATTTACAAAGAGATAAATTTTTGACCAAACTGACAAATCTAACAAATGAATTTATAACGAGCGAAATCAAAATTCAACCGGATGGTTGAATTTCCAATTAAAAAATGATTTTTTAAGCAAGAAAATTAATTTTCTATACGAAAAAGACGAATCTTCAACAAAATACATGAATTTTCCATGAAATAGTTGAATTTTCAACTAAAAACGATAAATTTCAACCAATTTTTAGCCAAAAATGAAATAGTTACATTTACAGTTTAAAACATTAATTTTTAAACAAAATAAAAATGAATTTTTACAAAATATTTAAATTTTCAGAGAAGAATTTTGAACTAAGTAATCTTAAAAAAAATTAATTTTCAAGAACAAAGTTCAAAATTCAACCACGTAGTTGAATTTTAAATAAAAAAGACGATTTTATAGAAAAGAAGTTTAATTTTCTACCAAAAAAGACGTATTTACAAAAAAAGACTTGAATATTACACAAAATAGTTTAATTTGCAACTAAAAACAATACACTTTCAATTGAAAATACCAATTTTCAGCCAAAAATGCAATAGTTACATTTACAGTTTAAAAAATTAATATTCAAACAAACAAAAAAAACGAATTTTTAACAAAATACTTAAATTTTTAAAGAGATGAATTTTCAAATAAACTGATGAATATTGCAAAATATGAATTTTCAACAAACGAGTTCAAAATTTAATTAGACAGTTGAATTTTCAATGAAAAAGATGATTTTTTTAAACAAGAAGATTAATTTTCTACCAAAAAATAAGAATTTCTAACAAAATACATGAATTTTCCACGAAAGAGTTAAAAATTTTAACTGAAAACAATAAATTTTCAATTAAAAATACCAATTATCAACAAAAAATGGAATAGTTGCAGTTACAGTTAAGAAAATTAATTTTCAAACAAAAAAGAAAACGAATTTTTTACAAAAGAGTTAAATTTTCACAGAGATGAATTTTTAACTAAACTGATGAATCTTAAAAAAAAAATTATTTTCAACAAAAGATTACAAAACTTAACCAAATAGTTGAGATTTCAATCAAAATGATAAATTTTCAACCAAACGGTTGAATTTCTAATGTTAAATTTTGTCGATTGTTTTTCAAATAATTTTTGAAAAACGAGCAAAAAATCTACACTTGCATCAGTTCTCAAAATTATTAAACTTTCAACTGAAAAATATAAATTCTCAAATAAATAGTTAAATTTTTAGCTAAAAAAGGCGGCGAATCCCTAGGGAGTCGTTTGAATTTTATCGAAAATCTACCTGAAATCTAAAATCATCCAAATATTTCTAAAATCCATCAAAATCTCTTGAGAAACATTTAAAGTCTTTGTTTAATCATTAAAATACTTGTGATTTTTTTTTAATATTTAGAAATCTTTGCGAAATATTTAAACTTTTTTAAAAAATATTTGATAATATTTGTAAAATTATTGAAATCTGTGTGAAATCTTTGGGAAATCACTGAAATCTTTGTGAAATCTTTTAAATCTATCCGAAATCTTTGCGAAATATTTGCGAAATATTTGCGAAATCTTTGAAATCTTTAGGGAATCATAAAAATTCTGTGAAGTCTTTCTGAAATCTTTAGAAATGTTTTCAAAATATTTGAAACATTTGAAATCATTGAAATCTTTGTGAAATTTTCGCGAAATATTAAAAATGTTTATGAAATCTTTGAAATAATTAAAATTTCTGTAAAATCTTTATGAAATCTTTGGAAATCTTTGCAAAATATTTGAAATCTTTGTGAAATTTGAATACATTAAAATACCTCTGAAGTCTTTGAAAAACTTTGCGGAATATTTTTCAAATATTTGAAATATTTGACAAAATTTGTGAAATTATTAAAATCTTTGTAAAATCCTTGGGAAATAATTGAAATCTTTGTGCACTCTTTGAAAACTATTTGAAAATTTTGTGAAGTAATTGAAATTTTTGTGAAATCTTTCTAATCTATCTAAAATCTTTGCAAGATATTCAAAATATTTGCGAAATCTTTGAAATCTTTGGAAATCCTTGTAAAACATTTGAAATCTATGTTAAATTTTTGACAAAGCATTGAAATATTTGTAAAAACTTTAAAAATCTTGGCGAAATAATTGAAATAGTTTTAAAATATTTGATAATATTTGTGAAATTATTAACATCTTTGTGAAATCTTTGGCAAATCACTGAAATCTTTGTGCACACTTCGAAATCTATTTGAAATCTTTATGAAATAATTTAAATCTTTTTGAAATCTTTTTAAATCTATCCGAAATCTTTGCAAAATATTTGTGAAATCTTTTAAATCTTTACAAAATTATTGAAATGTTTGTGAAGTCTTTCCGAAATTTTTAGAAATCTTTTCAAAATATTTGAAATATTTTTGAAATATTTGAAATCATTGAAATCTTTGTGAAATCTTCGCGAAATATTAAAAATGTTTATGAAATCTTAAAAATAATTAAAATTTTTGCAAAATCTATGTGAAATCTTTGGAAATCTTTGCAAAATATTTGAAATCCTTCGGGAATCATTAAAATATTTGTGAAATCTTTGGAACTCTTTGCCAAATATTTTTAATATATTTGAGATATTTGGTAAAATTTGTGACATTATTGAAATCTTTGTGAAATCCTTGGGAAATAATTAAAATCTTTGTGCACTCTTTAAAAACTATTTGAAAATTTTGTGAAATAATTGAAATTTTCGTGAAATCTTTCAGGCCTATCTAAAATCTTTGCAAAATATTTAAAATATTCAAAAAATCTTTGAAATTCTTTTAAAATTATTGAAACCTTTGTAAAATTTTTCTGAAATCTTTAAAACTCTTTGCAAAAAATTTAAAATTTACTTTAAATCTTTGACAAATCATTGAAATATTTGTGAAAACTTAGAAAATCTTAGGGAAAAAATTGACATCGTTTTTAAATATTTGATGATATTTGTGAAATTATTAAAATCTTTGTGAAATTCTTGG
>JAUELO010000231.1:649678-662669 GCA_032357855.1 Amphibolips quercusostensackenii | reverse complement strand
TTCGTTTTTAAGTAGAAAATTAATCTTCTTGGTTGAAAATTCAACTACTTGGTTGAAAGTTGAATTACATTGTCAAACATTAAATTTTTCGACTGGAAAAGTATCATTTTAATTGAAAATTTATCTCTTTGATTGGAAATTTACCTATATTGTTAAAAATTCTTTTTTATTTGAAAATTAATTTTTTTTTCTTGAAAATTTAATTATTTAGGTTTAGAGCTGAAATTTGTGATCAAAAATTTACTTTTCTGATTGAAGATTCTTGATTTAAGTTGAAAATATTTTAACTTTCGTTTTTAAGTAGAAAATTAATCTTCTTGGTTGAAAATTCAACTACTTGGTTGAAAGTTGAATTACATTGTCAAAAATTAAATTTTTCGACTGGAAAAGTATCATTTTAATTGCAAAATTTATCTCTTTGATTGACAATTTAAGTATATTGCTAAAAATTCTTTTTTTTGGGTGAAAATTTATTTTTTTAATTGAAAATTTAATTCTTTCAGTTTTCGTTGAAAACGTACTTTCAGGGTTGAAAATTCAACTACTTGGTTTAGAACTCAAATTTGTTATTAAAAATTTAGCTTTCTGATTAAATATTCTTGATTTTAGATAAAAATAGTTGAACTTTCGTTTTTTAGTAGAAAATTAATCTTCTTGGTTAAAAGTTAGATTACTTTGTTGAAAATTAAATTTTTTGACTGGAAAAGTATCATATCAATAAAAAATTCATTTCTTTGATTCAAAATTTGACTATATTGTTAAAAATTCTTTTTTGCCGGTTGAAAATTAATTTTTTTCAATTGAAAATTTAATTATTTAGGTTTAAAGCTAAAATTTGTTATTAAAAATTTAATTTTCTAAATGAAAATTCTTGATTTTAGTTGAAAATAGTCGAACTTTCGTTTTTTAGTAGAAAATTAATCTTCTTGGTTGAAAGTTAGAATACTTTGTTAAAAATTTAATTTTTTGACTGAAAAAGTATTATTTCAATTAAAAATTCATCTCTATGATTAAAAATTTAACGATATTGTTAAAAATTCTTTTTTTTTGTTGAAAATTAATTTTTTAAATTAAAAATTTAATTATTTAGGTTTAGAGATGAAATTTTTTATTAAAAATTTAGTTTTCTAAATAAAGATTCTTCGTATTAGTTGAAAATAGTTTAACTTTCGTTTTTTAGTAGGAAATTAATCTTCTTGGTTGAAAATTCAACTAATTGGTTAAAAGTAGGATTACTTTGTTTAAAATTAAATTTTTTGACTGGAAAAGTATAATATTAATTAAAAATTTATCTCTCTGGTTAAAAATTTAACTATATTGTTGAAAATTCTTTTTTTTGGTAAAAATAATTTTTTTTGTTTCAAAATTTAATTATTTAGGTTTAGAGAATAAATTTGTTGTTAAAAATTCAGATTTAATAATAAGGATTCTTGATATTAGTTGAAAATAGTTTAACTTTCGTTTTTTAGTAGAAAATTAATCTTCTTGGTAAAAAATTCAACTAATTGGTTAAAAATTGGATTACTTTGTTAAAAATTAAATTTGTTGACTGGCACAGTATCATATCAATTAAGAACTCATCTCTTTGGTAAAAAATTCAACTATATTGTTAAATTTTTTTTTTTTGCTGAAAATTAATTTTTTGTACTAAAAATTAATTTTTTTTTAATGGAAATTTAATTATTGAATTTTTTGTTTAAAATTTTATTTTTTTCGTATTTGAAAATTCCAGTACTTAGTTTAGAGCTAAAATTGTTTGTTGAAGTTTAGTTTTCTGGTTAAAAATGCTTTCTTTTAGTTAAAAATAGTTCAAATTCAATTTTTTGGTAGAAAATTAATCTTGTTGATTGAAAATTCATCTCTTTCGTTAAAAATTGAACTATTTTGTCAAAAAATCCTTTTTTTTCGTTAAAATTTTTTTGAGTGTAGAAAATTAATCTTTTTACCTGAATATTTAAATATTCCATTTTTCGTTGAAAATGCACCTTTTTCAGTTGAAAATTCAACTACTTAGTTGAAAATTTATATATTTTGTTGAAAATTTGAATTTTTTGGTTGAGATATCAACTATTGCATTTTTCTTTGAGAATTCATTTCTTTAAAATAAAAATTATCCTATTTGTAGAAAATATAATAATCATCTATTTGGTTGAAAATTTAACTATTTGGTTGAAAATTTAACTATTTGGTTAAAAGTTTATCTATTTTGTTTAAAATTCAACTACTTGGTTGAAAGTTGGCCTACTTTGTGAAAAAATAATTTTTTGGTTAAAGATGTATCATCTTAATTGAAAATTTATCTTTTTGGTTGCATATTTTATTATATTGGTGAAAATTATTTTTTTTTTGAAAATTAATTTTTTCAAACTGAAAACTTAATTATTCCATTTGCTTGAAAATTCATCTTTTTGGTTGAAATATCAACTATTACATTTTTCGTTGAGAATTAATTTCTTCTGGTTAAAAAATATTCTACTTTGTAGAAAATTCAATAATCATCTATTTAGTTAAAAATTTTACTATTTCTAATAAAAGTTCATCTATTTTGTTGATTTTTTTTTTTTGAAAATTAAGCCTTCTGAATAAAAATTTGTCTATTCTATTTTTTAATGTAAATTAATTTTTTTAGTGCAAAATTTATGCATTTTGTTAATTTGTCTGTTTTAGTACAAAATTCAACTACATTTTTTAAAGGTAGAATTTAAAAAAAATTTAGTTTTCTGGTTACAAATTCTTGATTTAAGTTCGAAATAGATAAACTTTCGTTTTTTAATATAAAATTAATCTTATTGCTTGAAAATGCATCTTTTTAGTTGAAAATTACACTATTTTGTTGAAATTTCTTTTTTTTCAATTTTTTTTGAAAATTAGTTTCTCAAAATAAAAATTTAATTATTCCTTTTTTCGTTAAAAGTGTATTTTTTAAAATTCAAAATTCATCTTCTTGGTTAAAAATTCGTCTATTTGGTAAAATTAAATTTACTTTCTTAAAAATTAAACAACTTTGTTAAAAAGTAACAGTTTTGGTTGAAAATTAATTATTTTTGTTAAAAATTTGTTCGATTACTTTGTTGAAATTAAATTTTTTGACAGGAAATGTTCCGTTTCAAATGAAAATTTATCTCGTTGATTGAAAAATTAACTATATTGTTAAAAATTCCTTTTTTCGTTGAAAATTAATTTTTTTAATTGGGAATTTAATTATTCCCTTTTTTATTAAAAACGTACTTTTAGGGTTGAAAAATAAACTACTTGGTTTAAAATTGGATTAATTTGTTGAAAATTAAATTTTTTGATTGGCAAAGTATCATTTCAATTTTTAAAAAAATTATCTCTTTGAAAATGTAACCATATTGTCAAAAATTCTTTATTGGTTGACAATTAATTTTTTTAATTAAAAATTTAATTATTTACGTTTAGAGCTGAAATTTGTTATTAAAAATTTAGTTTTCTGATTAAAGATTCTTAATTGTAGTTGAAAATAGTTAAACTTTTGTTTTTTAGCAGACAATAAATCTTCTTCGTTGAAAATTGGATTACTTTGTTAAAAATTAAATTTTTTGATTGGCAAAGTATCATTTGAATTAAAAAATTTATCTCTTTGAAAATTTAACCATATTGTCAAAAATTCTTTTTTTGGTTGACAATTAATTTTTTTAATTGAAAATTCAATTATTTACGTTTAGAGCTGAAGTTTGTTATTAAAAATTTAGTTTTCTGATTAAAGATTCTTAATTTCAGTTGAAAATAGTTCAACTTTCGTTTTTTAGTAGAAAATAAATCTTCTTGGTTAAAAATTCAACTACTTGGTTAAAAATTAGATTACTTTGATAAAAATTCAATTTTTTGATTGGCAAAGCATCATTTCAATTATAATTTATCTCTTTCATTGAAAATTTAACCATATTGTTAAAAATTCTTTTTTTGGTTAAAAATAAATTTTTTAATTGAAAATTAAATTATTTAGGTTTAGAGCTAAAGTTTGTTATTGAAAATTCAGTTTTCTGATTAAAGATTCTTAATTTTAGTTAAAAATAGTTAAACTTTCGTTTTTTAGTAGAAAATAAATCTTCTTGGTTGAAAATTTAACTAGTTGGTTGAAAATTGGATTAATCTCTTAAAATTCAAATTCTTTGACTGGAAAAGCATCATATCAATGAAAAATTAATCTTGTTGATTGAAAATTTAAGTATATTGTTAAAAATCCTTTATTTGGGTGAAAATTAATTTTTTTAATTAAAAATTTAATTCTTCCATTTTTCGTTGAAAACGTACTTTCACGGTTGAAAATTCAACTGCTTGGTTTAGAACTGAAATTTGTTTTTGAAAATTCAGTTTTATGCTTTAAGATTCTTGATTTTAGATTAAAATAGTTAAGCTTTCGTTTTTTTATTAGAAAATTCATTTTCTTGGTTGGAAGTTAGATTACTCTGTTGAAAATTAAATTTTTTGACTGGAAAAGTATCATATCAATAAAAAATTCATTCTTTGATTCAAAATTTGACTATATTGGTAAAAAAAATTTTTTTCCGGTTGTTTTCTGATTAAAGATTCTTAATTTTAGTAGAAAATAGTTGAACTTTCGTTTTTTAGTAGAAAATAAATCTTCTTGGTTGAAAGTTAGATTACTTTGTTGAAAATTAAATTTTTTGACTGGAAAAGTTTTTTTATTCGAAAATTTAATTATTTAGGTTTAAAGCTGAAATTTGTTATTAAAAAGTTAGTTTTCTGATTAAAGGTTCTTGATTTTAGTTGAAAATAGTTTAACTTTGTTTTTTTAGTAGAAAATTAATCTTCTTGGTTGAAAGTTAGATTACTTTGTTAAAAATTAAATTTTTTCACTGGAAAAGCATCACATCAATGAAAAATTAATCTCGTTGATTGAAAATTTAAGAATATTGTTAAAAATTCTTTTTTTGGTTAAAAATTAATTTGTTTCATTGAAAATTTAATTATTCCATTTTTCGTTGAAAACGTACTTTCAGGGTTGAAAATTCAATTACTTGGTTCAGAACTACAATTTGTTATTTAAAATTTAGTTTTCTAATTAAAGATTTTTGATTTTAGATCAAAATAGTTGAACTTTCGTTTTTTAATAGAAAATTAATCTTCTTGATTGAAAGTTAGATTTCTTTGTTGAAAATTTAATTTTTTGACTGAAAAAGTATTATTTTAATTGAAAATTCATCTCTATGATTGAGAATTTAACGATATTGTTAAAAATTCTTTTTTTTTTGTTCAAAATTAATTTTTTCAATAAAAAATTTAATTATTTAGATTAAGAGATTAAATTTGTTATTAAAAATTCAGTTTTTTTAATAAAGATTCTTGATATTAGTTAAAAATAGTTAAACTTTCGTTTTTTAGTAGAAAATTAATCTTCTTGGTTGAACATTCAACTAATTAGTTAAAAATTGTATTACTTTGTTAAAAATTAAATTTCTTTACTGGAACAGTATCATATCAATTAAGAACTCATCTTCTTGGTAAAAAATTCAACTATATTGTTGAAATTTTTTTTTGTTGCTGAAAATTAATTTTTTGCACTAAAAATTAATTTTTTTGAGTGAAAATTTAATTATTCGATTTTTTGTTTAAAATTTAATTTTTTTGTAGTTGAACATTCAAGTACTTGGTTTAGAGTTGACATTTTTGGTTAAAAGTTTAGTTTTTTGGTTAGAAAATCTTCATTTTAGTTAAAAATAGTTAAAATTCAATTTTTTGGTAGAAAATTAATCTTGTTAATTGAAAATTCATCTTTTTGGTCAAAAATTGAACTATTTTGTCAAAAATTCGTTTTTTTCTTCGTTAAAATTTTTTTTTGTAGAAAATTAATCTTTTTACTCGCAAATTTAAATATTCCATTTTTCTTTGAAAATTCACCTTTTTTAGTTTAAAATTCATGTATTTTGCTAAAAATTTGTATTTTTTGTTAAGATTTTAACTATTGCATTCTTCTTTCAGAATTCATTTTTTTGGATAAAAATTATCCTACTTTGTAGAATATATAATAATCATCTATTTGGTTGAAAATTTAACTATTTATTTGATAATTGGCCTACTTTGTAAAAAAAAATATTTTTTAGTTAAAGATGTATCATCTTAATTGAAAATTTATTTTTTTGGCTGAAAATTTTATTATATTGTTAAAAATTATTTTTTTTTTAAATTAATTTTTTTTTTTAACTAAAAAATTCATTATTTCATTTTTCACTGAAAACGTAATTTTTTAGTTGCAAATTCAACTAATTTGTTGAAAGTTGCATTTTTGGTAAACAGCAGCTTTCTGGTTAAAGATTATTTATTTCAGTTGAAAATGGTCGCACTCTCGTTTTTTAGTAGAAAATTAATCTTCTTGTCTAAAAGTTGTATTACTTTGTTAAAAATTGAATTTTTTGACTGGAAAAGTATTATTTCAATTAAAAATTCATCTCGTTGATTGAAAATTTGAATATATTGTTGAAAATTCTTTTTTTGGTTGAAAATTAATTTTTTTAATTGAAAATTTAATTATTTAGGTTAAGAGCTAAAATTTGTTATTAAAAATTTAGTTTTCTGATTAAAGATTTTTGATATTAGTTGAAAATAGTTTAACTTTCGTTTTTTAGTAGAAAATTAATCTTCTTGGTTGAAAAATAAACTACTTGGTTAAAAGATAGATTACATTGTTAAAAATTACATTTTTTGAAAATTGAACTATATTGTTGAAAAATTTTTTTTTTGATGAAAATTGATTTTTTGTACTGAAAATTTAATTATTCGATTTTTCGTTGAAAAGTTAATTTTTTTTGTAGTTGAAAATTCAAGTACTTAGTTTAGAGTTGAAATTTTTTGTTAAAAGGTTAGTTTTCTGGTTAAAAATGCTTGATTTTAGTTCAAAATAGTTCAAATTCAATTTTTTGGTCTTTTTTGGCCGAGATATCAACTATTGCATTTTTCTTTCAAAATTCATTTGGATAAAATTCTTTTGGATAAAAATTATTCTACTTTGTAGAAAATCGAATAATCATCTATTCGGTTGAAAATTCAACTATTTAGTAAAAAATTAAACTATTTGTTTAAAAGTTTCCCTATTTTGTTTAAAATTCTTTTACGTATTTTTGAACGTATTTTTAGCAGTTGTATCACCTTCCCCCGAAAAAAAATTATAAAAATCCCAAGAAATCTTAAAAAAAGACTAAAAAAAATACAAAAGAGTAATAAAAAAATACAAGAGTGTAATAAAAAAAAATATCTGATGGAAATTTAGACATCAATATTCTTCTAATTTAGAATATCGATACCGTAATAAGAACAGGCAGCGAACAACCGCAGCTCCGCCCCCATTTTTCGTTGTCAGGCAAACGTGAGGCACAGTTGTAACAAACGATTCTATACCAGACGGTATCGAAACACCCAGTTCATTGGCACAAATTATAAGTTTTTTTAAAATCTTAATTTAGAAAAAATAATTTTCAATCTTGGACATTTGTAGAAATACGAAATCAAACTATTTTCCCAAAGATTTTATAAATTAAAAAAGTGGACCAAAAAAGTGATTAAAAAAAAAGGATTAGACAAAAACAAATTAAAAAAATGAGCTTTAGAAGTCTGTGATATGATAATGAATTTGACAGATAAAATGTTTGCTCAACGAGAAAAATTCTTTTTTTTTAATAACAGTTTTTGAAGTTTGCTAACCTTGACTTTAAAAAATTGGCTTTGGCTGGCTTTTTTACTCTCTTTTCTACATTTTCATCGATTTTTAATTTTTTTTTTAAATTAAGTTGGATTGTGATTAAGGAATTAAAAAATATTTAATCAGAAAGGGACCAGTTTGAAAGAGTACGATGCAGACAGGGTTGTCTCCATTGTTTGGAATTATAAGAATGAAAAATGGACTTCCTGAACAGCAAAGTGAGAGAATTGCAAGCTGCCCTGTTTCCAATTCAACCCATTCCTGGTAAGATAATTAATTATTAAATTAAAATCTCAGACTTTACAGTCTAAAATGAAATTAAGGGAAAGGTACCATATTAACACCAAAAAAGATTAATTTTTATCATAAAAAATAAGTTTTTAATCTAAAAGTCAAATTTATTTAGAAAATAGTTGAATTTTTAACCCAAAAAGATTAATTTTCAACCAAATAGTTAAATCTTTAACAAAAAAATTTATTTTTAACCAAAAAGTTGCATTTACAACCAATATTTAAATTTTAAAGACAAAAATCTGAAATGTAAAGAATTTTTAACAAAATATCTAGTTTAGCTGTTTAACAAATTTTTTAATTTTCAAGCCAAAAATACTAATTTTTTACAAAACTGTTAAATTTTCTAATAAAAAGTTAATTTACGATCAAGTAATTGAATTTTTAACTGACATAATCATTCTTAGAAGAAAAAAATCAATTTTTTACAAAGTATTTCAACTTTCAACCAAAAAAGATGAATTTTTAACAAAAAAAATTCATTTTTAACCAAAAAGTTGCATTTACAATCGAATAGTTAAATTTATAAGGAAAAAATAGGAAATTTAAAGAATTTTCAACAAAAAAGTTAATTTTCAACAAAATATCTAGTTTATATTTTAAAGAAATTTGTGAATTTATAAACCGAAAATTTTAATTTTCTACAAAACTGTTAAATTTGCAATAAAAAAGTTAATTCACGAACAAGTAGTTGAATTTTTAACTGGAATAATTAATCATCAACAAAAAAATTAATTTTTTGCAAAGTACTTCAACTTTTATCCAAAAATATGAATTTTCAATCAAATAGTTGAATTTTCAACAAAAAATTTTCTTTGCAACCAAACAGTTGCATTTACAATTAAATAGTTCAATATTCAAGTCAAAAATAGGAAATTTAAAGATTTTTAACAACAAAATTAATTTTCGACAAACAAGTTAATTTTCAATAAAATATCTAGTTTAAATGTTCAACAAATTGTTAAATTTTCAAGCCCAAAATATTACATTTCTTTTAAACAGTTAAATTTTTAGGAGAAAAGTTAATTTTCGATCAAATAGTTAATTTTTAACTGAAATAATGAATCATCAAGAAAAAAATGAATTTTTCAATTTTTAACAAAAAAAGTTAATTTACGTCCAAATAGTTGAATTTTTAACTAAAATAATAAATCTTCAACCAAAAAAATCAATTTTTACGATGTATTTCAACCTTCGACAAAAAAAAAATATGAATTTTTAATCAAATAGTTGAATCTTCAACAAAACAATTTATTTTTAAGTGAACATATCTAAATGTGTCAAAATTGTAAATTTTTTCAAATTTCTAATATTTCAAGTAAAAATATAGCATTTTCAACAAGATAAATAAATTTTTAACCAAACACTTAAATCTTTAACTAAAAAAATGAATTTTCTACCAAAAAAGGCGAATTTTCTATGAAATACAATAATTTATAATTTAAAAAAATACAAATTTCTAACTATTGACCTCAATTTGTTGAATTTTCAGTTTGAAAAATTAACTTTAAACAAAAAATCACGAATTTTCAACGATATAGTTGAAAAATTAACCAAAAAGATGAACCAACGAGAAATTTAACAGTTAAAATATCAGCTAAAAAAAGGTTTTAATTTGAATAAAAATAGTTAAATTTAACAAAAAATTGGAATTTCCAATAAAATAGTTTAATCCTGAACCAAAAAATATGAAAACAATAGATTAATTTTCTACCAAAAAAGACGAATTTTCAACAAAATTTGAAAACTTTTTAACAAAATAGTTCAATTTTAAACCAAGGATTCAAAAAGATTCATTTATAACTAAAATTTTTAATCTTTAACTAAAATAGTTCAATTATTAATAAAAAAAATATAAATTTTCAACTGAGAAAATTAATTTTCTACAAAATATATGGATTTTTAACTAAAAATATTAATTTTTAACAAAGCTCATTTTTTAACCAACTAGTTGGATTTTCAATAAGAAAATGAATCCTTAAAGGAAAATGTAATAATTGATATTTTTGCCAAAAAAGGCTTGAATTTCAAAAATAAAACAGTTGAATTCAACCAAAAAAAGATTTTAACTTAAATCAAAAACAGGTGAATTTATTCTGAAAAGACGAATTTTCAACAAAATAATAAATTTTTTAACCAAAAATACTATTTTTCAACAAAAAAGTTCATTTTAAACCAGATAGTTGAATTTTCAAGTAAAATTATAAATCTTTAACTAAAATAGATTAATTTTAAACCAGAAAGATGAATTTTCGAGCCAGAAGATTTTACTAAAAAAGAAGAATTTTTAACAAAATACATGAATTTTCCACTAAAAAAGATGAATTGTTAACGAAAAATTAAATAATTAAAAAAATTAATATTTAAACAAAGAAATAAATTTTAAAATAAAGTAATGGAATTATTTATTAAAATAGTTAGATTTTCAAACAAAGTAATGAATTTTCAACTAAAATAATAAATCTTCAACTGCAATAGTAAAATTTTTAAACAAAAAGATGAATTTTCAACCAAGAAGATTAATTTCTACCAAAAAAGCCGAATTTTCAACTGAAATAGTCACATTTTCAGTTTAAAAAATTAATTTTTTTAACAAATAAAAAACAAAATTTCTTTCAACAATACAGTTGAATATTCAACTGGAATACTTAAATTTTTGATAAAAAAAATTAATTTTCAGTCAAAGCAAAAACAAATCTTTAGGAAAATAGCTCATTTTTTTACGAAAGGGCTGAATTTTCGATTAAAATGATAAATCTTCATCCAAAAAATAATTTTTAATAAAAGGGTTTAATTTACAATCAAATAATTAAATTTTTATTAAAAAAAAATGAATTTGAAACGATAAATGTAGCCAAGAGATAATAAAATAATGATAATAAAAATAATTTTAATTTTCAACAAAAAAGTTTAATTTTCAAACAAAACAAATGACTATTTTATTATATAGAATGAATTTTTAACCAAATAGTTGAATTTTCATCCTGCAGAGATGAATTTTCTGCCAAATGTTCGAATTAAAAAAAATAATTCAAATTTTTGAAAAACAGTTGAATTTTCAACCTAATAGTTGAATTTTCAAACCGAAAAAATTTATTTTTTATAAGGCAACTAAATTTTCAATTAAAAATTATGGATTTCAAACTTGGAACCTTTTAACAACAACAAAAATTAGTTTTCAATGAAAAAAAGACGAATTTTCTGTCCAAAAAGGCGAACTTTTGACAAAATGGTTCAATTTTCAATAGTTGAATTTTTTTATCTTGATCAAATATTTTAATTTTCCACCTACAAAAATTAATTTTCAAACAAAAAAGATTAAGCCTTAACCAAAAAGTTGCATTTAAAAAAATAAAAAAAAGTTTACAAAAATGGATCAATTTTCAAACCAAAAAGACAAATTTACAAAAAAAGAGTCAAATTTTCAAAGTATACATTTTTAACCAGAAATTGCATTTTTAACAAATAGATAAAATTTCTACAAAAAAAAGAATGCTTAAAGAAAAAAAAATGAATTTACAACAAAAGATTTAAATTTTTAACGAAAAAAAATTGTTGGTCCAGAGAGAAAAAAAATTTAAACCAAATTGTTGAATTTTTAAGACAAAAAGGCGATTTCTCTACAAAATAATTTGATTTTTTAACGAAATAATTCAATTTCCCATGTAAGAAGATAAATTTGTGCTCGAAAAGAATAATTTTCTATCAACAAAGATTAATTTCCAACAAAAAAGTTAATTTCAAACTAAATTTTTTCAACAAAGTTTCAACCAAAAATGGAACAGTTACATTTTCAATTTACAAAATTAGCTCTCAACCCAAAAAAAATTATTTAACAAAATAGTTCAATTTTTAACCAAAAACAAATGAGTTTTAAACTAATAAGACCAACTCTGAACCAAGAAGTGTATTTTAAAACCAGACTAGATTAATTCTGAACGAAAAATATAAAATTTTTCGACTGCTCATGTAGAGTTGAAAAATAATTTGACCTCATAGAATACCAACAATTTTATACAGATCTTAATTTAGATTAGATAATTACTTTTCAAAGTATTTGAAATAATTTTTTATTTAAAAGAGTGACTTTCATTATCTGGTTGAATTATTATTTCACGAATAATCTGCAAAACTAGAGCTCGGCCATTGTACTCAACGACCTGATGCTATCGATCAATCTTCAAACTTAGTTTTAGTTTTGTACATTCTCAAACAAATTTGCAAGAAACTTTATTTTAAATTTTACGTTCCATCAAAACTATTAATTTCTTAAATTATAAACATTTTGTTCATTCTGGCTTTACAACATTTTCCAAATTTTTTCCAGTAATTTTTTCAGTATTTTTTTTAGTCAAATAATTTAAGACTAATCCAAAATTCTTTTCAAATAAATACGGTGATTTTTAATGAAAATAGGAAAATAAATTTTTTTAAATAGAATGAAAATATGGATACCATATTTAATTTAATATGAAACGCTTTTTACATTTTCTACAAAAAAATTAATTTTCAACCAAAAAGTTGCTTTTTAAACCAAACAGTTGAACTTACAAGCAAAAGAAATGAATTTCCAACACAATAGTTAAATTTTTAACCAAATAATTAAAATTTTCACCAAACCGTCAAATTTTTAATCTACAAAAATATTATTCGCCGCTAAAGTCAAAGAATGATTTTAATTTATCACCAATAGATAGCGCCACTGACTAAGACAGGGTTATGTTCCGTGCTAAGTTAACACTATAAGGTTCTGTTTAATGCTACGTTACCATCAGTCGGTGAAACAGTTTATTGCCATCAGCAATTTTTATTTGATTTAATTATTGGTAATTTTTATATTATCATTTTACCATCAGTCGGTGAGGTAGGAAGCAACGTTAACATTATTCGGTATAACAGTGAGGTCGGTAATTTTATATTATTATTTCACCATGAGTCTGCAAGATATGGCGTTAACATAGCAGGAATTTCAATTAACAACCTCACTGTTTTGCCCACTTAGCATAGAACAGAACCTTTTAA
>JAUELO010000231.1:636158-649478 GCA_032357855.1 Amphibolips quercusostensackenii | reverse complement strand
AGATTATGCATCTCCAACAAAAAAATAAATTTTTAACAAAAAATTGCAACTTTCAGCGAAGTGGTTGAATTTTCAACCAAGATTAATTTTCTACTAAAAAATACAAAGTATTTAAATAATAAATAAATTTTCAACAAAAAAAAATTAATTTACAATCACAAATGGAATAAGTAAATGTTCAGTTTGAAAACTTTATTTTCAACGAAAAAATAAATTTAAAAAATAATAAATTTTCAACAAAAAATTTAACAAAATAGATGAATTTTCAACGAAATAGATAAACTTTTAACAAAATAGATAAATTTTTAACCAAATAGATGATTATTGGATTTTCTATAAAGTTGAATATTTTCTAAGCAAAAAAAAACGAATTCTCAACAAAAAATGTAATAATTGATATTTTAACCAAAAAAGACGAAATTTCAAAAAAATGGTTGAATCCTCAACCAGAGACGAATTTTTAACAAAAAATGGAATTTTTCAAACAAAAAGTGTACTTTTAAATAAATGGGTTTAATTTTTACCAAGGTAGATTGATTTGTTACCAAATAAAAGAATTGTCAACCAAAAACATGAAGTTTTAACCAAAAAGAATAATTTGGTACTAAAAAATACGAATTTCCCACAACAAAATTTTCAACGAAAAAAATTTTTTTAACAAAATAGTTCAATTTCCACCCAAAAACATGAACTTTTAAGCAAAAAAATTAATTTTCTAACAAAAAAACAAAGTTTAACTATTTTTAACTAAAATTGAGAAATTAAAATTTTCAACAAAAAATTTCAATTTTAAACCACGTAGTTGAATTTTTAAATTAAAAAAAATACATTCTTAACGAACAATGTAATAACTAAATTTTGAGTTGAAAAAACTAATTTTCAACCAAAAAAAAATCATTTTCAGCAATATAGTTAAATTTTAAACCAAAAAAATTAATTTTTAATTAAATTAATACTAATTATCAATATTAATTTTTCAACAAAAAAAAATTATTAACGAAATACATGAATTCTCAATTAAAAATTAATTTACAATGAACAATGGAATAGGTAAATTTTCAGTTAAAAAACTTAATTGACAAAAAAATATACATTTTTTTTTACAAAATAGTTAAATTTTCAATCAAAGAGATGATTATTGAATTTTCTACGAAGTAGAATAATTTTCACCAAAAGAAATTAATTTTTAACGAAAAATGTAGTAATTTTATCTAAAAAAGACAAATTAAAAAAAAAATGATTTTTTTAGCCAAAAAGCATTGTTTTTAATAAATTTGTTAAATTTTTAATAAGTTGGATTAATTTGAAACCAAATAAAAGGATTTTCAACCAAAAACATAGAGTTTCAACCAAAAAATTAATTTTCTACCGAAAAGTGCAAATTTTTAACAAAATACATGAATTATCAACTAAAATAGGTATATTTTTAAGGAAAATTGAATAGTTAAATTTTCAATTAAAAACATAACTAAAAAAAAATTAACAAAAAAAAACGAATTTTTACAAAATAGTTAAATTTTCAGCTGAACAGATGAATTTTCAAGCAGGAAGATTAATTTCCTACAAAAAAAAACGAAAGTTTAACTATTTTCAACTTAAATCAACAATCTTTAACCATAAAATTAAATTTTTGCCAAAAAATCGCAACTTACAACCAAGTAGTTAAATTTTAAACTAAAAAAGACACATTTTCAAAAAAAAAATAATCGATAAATTTGTAGTTAAAAAACTTGATTAAAAAAACATTTTACCAAAAAACGACTTTTAAACAAAATAAACCAATTTTCAAATAAACCGATAAATTTGAAACCGAATAACGAAAGTGGAACCATTTTTAACCAAAATAAAAATTTTTAACCAGAAAACAAAGTTTTTAACAAAAAATTGCATATTGCAACCAAGTAATAGAATTTTCAACCAAGATTATTTTTCTACCAAAAAATACAAAATATTAACAAAATACACGAATTTTTAACTAAACAAAATTAATTAACAATGAAAAATGGAATAGCAAAGTTTTCAGTTAAAAAACTTTATTTTCAACCAAAAAAAAAGTATATGTAAAAATTAAATTTAGAAAAAAATTAATATTTAAGAAAAAATGCAATTGTTACATTTTTAAATTAAAAAACTAATTTTTTGTAGAGCACAAAGAATTTTCAAGAAAAAAGTCAAATTTTCAACCAAAGTGATGAATTTTCAACTAAAATGATGCATCCATAAACAAAAAATAAATTTTCAAAAAAGTAGTTCAACTTTGAACCAAGGAGTAGAATTAAAACAAAAGAATTTTCAACCAAAAAGATTAATTTTTTACCAAAAAAGACGAATTTTTAATAAAACAAATAATTTTTAACAAAAAAGTTAATATTCAACCAAATAGAATTATTTTCTACTAAGGTAGTTGAATTTTTAACCAAATAATAAAATTGTTAACTAAGAAAATGAATTTTTAACCAAATTAAAAATTGAACTAAAAAAGATAAATTTTCAACCAAAAATAGAATAGCTGATACTTCAACAAAAAAAAATTAAATAAAAAACAGTTAAATTCAACCCTAAAAGACGAATTTTCAACAAAATAGTTGAATTTTTGAACCTAAAAATATCAATTTTCAAAGATAACAACAAACTAATTTTTTAAAAACAGTTGATTTTAAAACAAAACAGTTGAATTCTTAACAAAATAGTTAAATTTTCTATCCAAAATAGACAAATTTTTGAAAAAAAAATAGAATAGTTAAATTTTCAGTAAAAAATGCATTTTTAATTAAAAAAAAAACAGAATTTCCAACAGGCTAGCTCATTACAAATTAACAAGTGAAATTATGAATTTTCAGCCCAATAGTTAAAGTTTCGATTAAAAAGATGAATCTTCAATAAAACTGGAATAGTTTATTTTTTCGTTGAAAAATTTTATTTTCAACCAAAGAAAGAAATCTTCAATAAAAATTTGTTTAATAAAGTAGTTCAACTTTTAACCAAGTAGTTCAATTTTCTACAAAGAAGGATGAATCTTCAATAAATAATGTAATAGTAAAAATTTCAACAAAAAAATATTTTTATTTTAAATAAAAAATATTTTAATTCAAGACAAATAATAATTTAAAAGAAAAAGTTTAATTTTTAAAGAACGTGAATTAAAAACGGATACATTTTTAACTAAATAGATAAATCTTTAAACCAAAAAAATTAATTTTTGAAAATGAGGTTAAGTTTTCAACTATGAATGAAGAATTTTCGACTAAGAACTTTTCTACTGCAAAAGATTAATGTTTAATCAATTAAACGTATTTTTTGCCCAAAAAAACGAATTTTTAGCTAAATAGTTAAATCCTCAACTAAAACAAATTAAAATTTATCTAATAGTTACGCTTTCACCACAAAAGATAAAATTTCTTAAAAAAAAGAATTATCAATAAAATAGTTAAATTATTCAAAAAGATAAATTTTCCACAAAGAAATTAAATTTATAAGCTAAAAAGACAAATTTTATACAAAAAAAGTTAACTGTCAACCAAATAGTTGAATTTTCAACTCAAACCGATCAATTTTCAACCAAAAATAAAGAGGTTAAATTTTCAGTTCAAAAAGTTAATTTTCAACTAAAAAATTCCGAATTTTCACCAAAATAGTTAATTTTTCCACCAAAAAGATAAATTTTTAACTAATAATATAGATTTTTAAAAAAGTTAAATCTTTAACCAATAAAATTAATTTTTAACAAAATAGGTTAACTTTGAACCAAATATTTGCATTTTCAACTAATAAAAATGAATTCTCAACAAAAAATGTAATAGTTGAGTTTTCACTAAAAAAAATCAATTTTCAGCCAATACTGAAATAATTAAATTTTCAGTGGAAAAAAAATAATTTTCAAAAAAAATTAAATTTTCCAAAATTATAACCAAAAGGGATGAATTCTGGACCAAAAATAGAGTATACTTTTAACTTAAAGAGAATTAACATTCAACCAAAAAAATTTGTAATTTCTTATCAGGTTTTATTCATTTATTTTGCATTTAAGTGAAAAACGAGGAAAAGATGAAATTTCTTGAAAATAGGGGAAAAAAAAGAAATTCGTTAAAAAAGGAAAAAATAGGAGAGTAGGGAAAAAGTGTGAATTCTCTAATTCCTTTAATTCCAGTTGTCTCTAAAATAAAATTTTTAATTCTCTGATAAAAAAACATAAACAATTCAAAATTGCTAAGCATATTTTTCAGCCTTACCCCTATCTAGCAATGAATCCTCGAACACGAAGATTAGCATCCCGGAGTATAGCGAGGAGGTGTCTGAACACACTCCGACACTTGGTGACTACTTTTATAATAAACCAGCACTGATCTCTCTACCCTACACCCCGTTTCATACTTCATCCTCCGCTTCCCCTCCCTTCCTGAAATTCTGCCTGAATTTTCCCCTTCCCCACTTCCACAAACACTCTCCTTCCCCTACCTCCATTCCCAAATCATCGCTTTCCCTCTTCTCCTCATCCCAATTATCCTACTAGCATTCTCTTCACTTCCAATCATTTCCCCTAATTTTCCTCACTTCCCCTCTTTAACTACCCCTCACGTCCTCTATTTACCGTCATCCCATTTCCCCTTAACTTTTTTATTTACCCTCACCTCGTTTCCCATCCTTCCTCTCCGCTAATTCAGCCTCACTTCCTCTACTTTCCTTCCTTTAATTTCTCTTACTTTCTCTACCCTCACTTCCCTTCACTTTCCCTCCTGACGCTTCTTCAACTTCCACTCCACTACTCGGCTCTTTTTCCTACTTCTCCTTTTATCATTCCTCTTACTTTTCTTTCCCTTATTTACCTTCATTTACTGTCACTTCACCTCTCCGTATTTCTCGTCACTTCCTTTCTCTTCATTTTTTCTTACTTCCCCTATCCTCATTTCTCCTCACTTTCTATCTTCAAATTCCCCCTACTTTCACTTAACTTATTTACCCCAATTTTTCTCTGGTGCCTTACCTTATATCCACTCCCCTCACTACTCAACTCCTCTCTTCCTTAATTTACCTACCACTTATTTTCCTACTTTCCCTTCCCTCATATCTCCTATCTCCATTTTTTCCTTTATTCCGCTACTTCCTTACTCATTATTTCCCCTCCCTTCCCTTACAACCCCTCTCCTCATTTCGTCTTACTTTTCCTCCCAAAATTTCCCCCACTTTCACTCCGCTCATTTAACCTCACTACAACTATCCTCATTTACCCTCACTTCGACTATTATCCCACCCCACATACCCTATTACTTCCCCTATAACCCTCTCATAATTTTCTTTCACTTCCTCTCCTCTAACCATCCCTAATTTCCCTTTATTTTCCCTATTTCCCATTCCTAATTTCCATTCACTTCCTCTACTTACTCTCACCTAATTTCCCCTACTTTTCCTCTGCTAATATTCTCTTGATTTCTCTATTTTTCCCTTCACTCATTATTCTAACTTTCCCTAATTTCCCGCCTGTCACTTCACCTACTTTCACAACCCCACTTCCCCATTTCCACTACTTTCCTTCTCCTCAATTCCTTAGATAACACTCCCATTCCCCTACTTTCCTTCCCAAGCCATCACATCCCCTCCCCTATTCACACACACTACACTACTAGCCCTCCCTTCACTTCCTTTACAACTTTTCCTCACTTGCAATCGTTTTCTTTACTTTCCCTCACATCCCCCCTTACGCTCTTATCACTCATCCCTACTTCTCCCTTCCTCTAATTTTCTCTACTACTCCTTTCTTTACTTCTCCTCTCCTAATTTAACCTTATTTCCCGTCACTTTCTGTACTTTCGCTCTCATAATTTACCTATCACTCCTCCACTTGCCCTTTCCTCATTTCTTCTTGATTCCACTTCCCTAATTTTCCCTCATTTCATTTTATTCCACTCCGCTCATTTACCCTCATAAAACCTAAACTCATTTACCCTCACTAAACCTGCTCTGATTTCTCCTTACTCCCATTACTCGCATGCCCCTTATTTACCATCACTTCCAATAATCCCCCACTCTCAATTTCCACTTACCTCCTATACTTCCCATCCTCAATTACCACTCACTTCCACTACTTAATCTAACCTCATTTCCACTTAATTTCTCTACTTATCCCTCCTCCCATTTGCTTTAATTTCCTTACGCTATTTATTCCTGAATTGTTACACTTTTTCCTTTTCCTACTTTCCTAACTTTTCCTCATGACACTTCAACTAATTCCCCTTTTTTCCCATACATCCATTTCTCTACTACTTTACTTCCCTGTTCTGAATTTCCCACCACTTCCACTCTCCTAATTTTCCCTCATGTAACCATACTTCCATACCTAATTTCACCTTTTTTTCCATCACTTCCACTACTTCACCACCCCTAATTTCCCCTCACATACCCTACTTCCCATCCCTAATTCCAACTCACTTTCTCTACTTACCCTCCCCTCATTTCCCCTACTTTCCCTATGCTAATTTTCTCCCAATTCTTATACTCTTCCCTTCCGCCACTTACACTACTTCTCCTCCTGACTATCCCCCTACACCCACTCCCCTCACTTCCTCTTACTTCTCCTACCTACATTTTTCTCACTCCCATACTTATCCGCTCATCATTTCTCATCAGTTCCTTTCTCCTTATTTACCCTCTTCCCTCACACCTCCACCCTCATTTTGCATCACTTCTCATGCTTCCTCTTACCTCCTGCCACGTACTCTGGTCGCACTTCCCTCACTTACCTTTACTTTCCCTACTTCACTCCTGACCTTCCTCGCTTATCATTTCTCATCACTTCCCATCGTCTTATTTCCCATACTTTCTCTTCCCTCCTGACACTTCCTCTACTCCTACTCTTCTCACTTACCCTACTTCCTCTTCCGTTCTTACACTTCCTCTACTTTAACTTCCTTAATTTTATCTCCTTCCACTTCCCTCACTCCCCATATTACCCGCTCATAAATTTCCATCACTTTCCCTGCCCTTCTTTACACTCATTCCGTCACACTCCCAGCTTCACTTCGCCTCATTTTCCACACTTCCTCTTCCCTCCTGACACTTCCTCTACTCCCACTCTCCTTACTCCCCTACTTCCTCTTCCCTCCTTACGCTTCCTCTACTTCAAATTCCTTAATTTCATCTACTTCCACTTCCCTCACTCCCTAACTTACCCGCTCATGAATTCCCATCACTTCCCCTCTCCTTCTTTACACTCATTTCGTCACACTCCCACCCTCACTTCGTCTCATTTCCCATACTTTCTCTTCCCTCCTGACACTTCCTCTACTCCCACTCCCCTCACTCCCTCTACTTCCTCTTCCCTCCTTACACTTCCCCTACTTCAACTTTCTTAATTTCATCTACTTCTACTTCCCTCGCTCCCCAACTTACCCGCTCATAAATTCTCATTACTTCCCTTCTCCATCTTTACACTCATTTCGTCACACTCCCACCCTCACTTCGCCTTATTTGCCATACTTCCTTTTCCCTCCTGACACTTTCTCTACTCCCACTCCCCTAATTTCCCCTACTTCCTATTCCCTCCTTACACTTCCCTTACTTCAACTTCCTTAATTTCATCTCCTTCCACTTCCCTCACTCCCAAACTTACCCGCTCATAAATTCCCATTACTTCCCATCTCCTTCTTCACACTTATTCCGTCACACTCCCACCCTCACTTCGCCTCATTTCCCATACTTCCTCTTCCCTCTTGACATTTCCTCTACTTCCACTCTCCTTACTTCCCCTACTTCCTATTCCCTTCTTACACTTTCCCTACTTCAACTTTCTTAATTTTATCTTCTTCCACTTCCCTCAATCCCTAACTTACCCGCTCATGAATTCCCATCACTTCCCCTCTCCTTCTTCACACTCATTTCGTCACACTCCCACCCTCACTTCGTCTTATTTCCCATACTTTCTCTTTCCTCCTGACACTTCCTCTACTCCTACTTTCCTCACTTCCCCTACTTCCTATTCCCTTCTTACACTTTCCCTACTTTAACTTTGTTAATTTTATATTCTTCCACTTCCCTCACTCCCTAACTTACCCGCTCATGAATTCCCATCACTTCCCCTCTCCTTCTTCACACTCATTCCGTCACACTCCCACCCTCATTTCGCCCTATTTCCCAAACTTCCTCTCCTTTCATCCCTCTTACTTTCACTTCGTTCATTTACCCTCCCTAAACCTATCATCGGTTTCCTTTACTTTCACTACTCACCTTCTTCTCACTTCCCCTACTTCACCTCCCATCCTTTGCTCTCAATTCCTCTATACCTGCCTACTTCGCCCTCATCTGCCATCACTTCCCTTCCCCTCATTTTCTCAATTTTTCATAATTTCCCTCTAAAAAGACACTGAATAGTTAATAAAAAGTTCTGTAAATCATCAGTGAAAAAAGTTTTATAAGCTATAGTCTCTAATCAATGAAAGCTTGCCATCTTCCACGAGACCTGAATGAAAATTCACCTTGAGTCACAATCGATTAGTGAACTCAGCAAGCTCATTGTTTCCTAGAACCTAGAAATCATAACACTCATCGTTTTCGATCCTAATTTGTAGAAACAGATTTTTTTCAGGGTGGCCGTTTTAATCAAGAACAAAAATTTCCGGTCATTTCCCGATTTTTTTCCGGTTCACAAAAATTTTGCAAGGTCACTAAAACTTAAAGATTCGAACTATTGTTGCTAAACATTTTTTCATTTGAAGTTATAAAAACTGAACTGCAAATTAAAATACTTCAAGTGAAACTTTTTTTAATTTTCAACTTTTAAAATTAAAGTTAACAAATTTTGTAATTCAAACACTTTAAAATTTACAAGTATAAAACGGAAGCTTTTTACACTTATAAATTGAAAATTTTTAAATTAAATAAGCAAATTTTCAAAAATATCATTTTCAACATTTTTAAGGTGAAAACAATCAAAATTGAAAAATTGTATTTTTTAACTGAACACATTTTAAATTAAAAGTCAAATTTTGTT
This sequence comes from Amphibolips quercusostensackenii, assembly GCA_032357855.1. Lineage (NCBI taxonomy): Eukaryota > Metazoa > Arthropoda > Insecta > Hymenoptera > Cynipidae > Amphibolips > Amphibolips quercusostensackenii. The sequence continues at coordinate 640,498 of JAUELO010000231.1, read as the reverse complement.
CATTTCAAGTAGTTACAAATTAATAATTGTTCCATTGTTAGTTATACACCAAAATTGATTTTGAAATTTTTAAAATATTCTCTTAAAATTATTTTTTTAAATAGCAAAAATCACTTAATTTTCGAAAGAATCTTAAGAAATTTTTTTATTAACTTTAAACCTTTTAAAATCTTTAAAAAGCTTCACAATTTTATTTCAAAATCTTTAAAGATCTACATTTTGTTTTCCATTGTTTTAAATCGTTTCAAATTTAAATTATTTCTGAAATTTTTTCTAAACATCTATCTTTTAAAATGATTCAAATTTTTCTTAATACTTTTCATAAATACTGCAAAAATAAAAAACTTGACTTGAAATCTTCCACATTATTTGTTTACAATTTCAGAAATCTTTTGCAATCGTTTTAAATATTCTCTTAAAATTAATTATCTTTGAATTTTCAATTATTTTTGACATTTTTTTTTATCTTCTAAATATCTTTCAAAATGATTCTAAGTAAATCTTTTAATAAATCTAGGTAAATTGAAAAAAATTTCCTCAAAATCTTCCACATTATTTTTTTTAAAACTTTAGTAATCTTTTTAAATATTCTCTTAAAATTAATTCAAATCAATTGAAACAAAATTAAAATCAATTTAAAACAAAAAATCGATTTCAATTTTTCTATAAATATTGGCAGAATTTTTGGTTGGAAATTTTCCAAAATCTACATTTTGTTTAAAATTTTTTTAAATCTTGTAAAGTTTTCAATTATTTTAAAATCAATTCAAAACTTCTATATATCTCTTAAACCTACTCGATTTTTCCTAAAATAATAATTGTTTAATTGTTATTTATCAAAATTTGTGTTTGTTTTGAACCATTTTTAAATATTCTCTAAAAATTAATTATCTTTAAATTTTCAATTATTCATGAAATGTTTAAAAACCTGTAAATATCTTTCAGAACAATTCGAATTTTTCCTAAAATTTGTAATAAATCCAGCAAAATTTTAAAAATTGCGTTAAAATCTTCCACATCATATTAAATTTTTTTTAATTTTGAATTTGGACTTGATTTTAATTTAAAATTCTCAAATTTTAGTAAACCTTTTAAAAAATTTTGAAATATTCTCTTAAAATTACGTCAAATCAATTTCAAAAATTAAAGTCAATGCAAATAAAAAACGATTTTAATTTTCCTAGAAATCTTACTGGAATTTTTTCTTCGAAGTTTTCAAAAATTTACATTTTGTTTGAAATTTTTAAAAATCTTTTCGAGTTTTCAATTATTTTTGGAATCTATTTAAAATTTATAAATATCTCTTAAGCCTTATCGATTTTTCCTAAAATAATAATTGTTTAATTGTTATTTATTCATAAAAATTTCTGAAAATAAAAAACCATTAAAAATTTTCACAGGAATCTTTAAGACATTTTTTTATTATCTTAAACCTTTCAAAATCTTCTAAAAGCTTAAACATTTTATTTTAAAAACTTCAAAGATCTACATTTTTTAAGTCTTTTTAAATTTTAAACTATTTTTGACATTTTTTTAAAACTTCTAAATATCTTTTTAAATGATTTTAATTTTTTCTAAATGTTTTAATAAAATTAGAAAAATTTAAAAAACTGCCTTAAAATCTTCCATATTGTTTTTTTACAATTTCGGTAATTTTTTTTAATCTCTTTAGATATTCTCTTAAAATAAATTTAAATCAATTTAAAAATTAAAGTCAATTCAAAATAAAAAACAGATTTCATTTTTCCTAGAAATATTACTAAGATTTTTTTTCTCGAAATTTTCGAAAATCTTACCTACTTTCAAACTACTTAATATCTCTAAAACCGGCTCAAATTTTTTATAAATTATTAATTCTTTAATTTTTATTTAATTATCAAAATTTGTGTTTGTTTTGAAATATTTTTTAATATTTTGTTAAAATTAATTTATGAAATGAAGAGTCACTTTAAATTTTCACAGAAATCTTGACAATTTTTTTTTTATCTTAAAACAATCGAAAATTATTAAAAAAACTTCAAAATTATTTGTCAAAATATCTCTTAAACTTACTCAAACTTTTTTTCATGAATAATTTTTTAACTCTTATTCAAAAATAAAAATTTAACAATTTCACTGAAGATGTAGAAAACGTTAAAAATAAAACAATTAAAATTTTCAAATTCAAAGTTTAAATTTAGCTTTTTTAAACATTTGAATTGGATAAATTTTTCTTCCAAAAATTAGTAAAATTCCGAATCAAATAATAAATTCACTGCCATTTTCCGATTTTTCCTGATCTACGAAAATTCCCGATTTTTTGGCTTTCCAGGTCCAGCGGCCACCCGTTTTTTTAAATCTAAATTACCACCAAGGACGTACTCTGAATTTCCCACTGAGGACAAAATAGGACTCTCATCTACATTATTATTTAATCTATAATTTATTCATCACTATTAGCACTAGATTATTATAGAAAAAATACATGCACTCCAACTTTTATCACACAAATCACTTAGAATTTTAAAACCATTTTTTTATTAAAAAATTATAACTAAATTATATCAGCGTGTCTACCTGAGGGATGATTTTTAATTCCCGATTTTCTCTTAGTTAATAATTATAATTTTTCCCGGTCAATTAAAAAAAGTTTTAAAAAATTGAATAATTTTAAACGAGTTTCAAAGATTTCTAAACATTTTAAATATCTAAAAGATTTCTGATTTAGATAGGGAATTTTGGAAAAAAATTATAATTCTTAGTGGGGACAACAGATAATTTACGGCCATCAGAATTATCATCCTGAATCTGATTTTGAACAGAGAATTTAGTAAAAGAATTATAATTTTGAATTTAAACAGGGATTTTTTTAAATTCATTTCTGTTAAAACAGAATTAAAATTATTTTTAAAAATTCAAATTTATTTAAAAAATTATCTATTTTAATTCAATTAATAATTATTTATGTTACAAGGAATTTTCAAAATCTGAGGAATCCTAACTTGAAACAGAGATTTTTTCTAATTTCGTTTTTATACATCAAAAATAAAATTCTTTCACATAATTTTTTCGTTCCATGTCGAAAATTACATGTTCTAAGACAAAATCATAATTATTATTTAAAGAAATCCAATCAATTTTCAAAATCTGCCGAATTATAACCTGGAACAAGGATTTTTTTGTAAATTCCTTTTCTACAAATCAGAATAAAAAATTCTTTTTCAGAATTTCTTGTTCCAGGGCAAAAATTACCTGTTCCAGGACAAAATTATAATTCTTTTAGAAAATCCCCTATACCAAGCTACAATTAAATTAATTTCAAAAATTCTCTGTTCCAGGTTAAAATAGTATCTATTTATAAAATTGTGTATTATAATTCAAAATTGACAAAAAAAAAGAACTTTTAAGTTCAATTAAATTATCATTTAGAACGATCAATTTTCTAAATCTGACGAATTACGACCTAGAACAAGAATTTTGTTGTAAATTTTCTTTTTACAAATCGCAATTTAAATTCTTTTAAAACTAATTGTTCCATGTCGAAAATTACTCTTTCCAAGCCAAAATTATAATTCTTTTAGAAAATTTAAGGAATTTCAAAAATCTGATGAATTATGACCTGGAACAAGAATTTTACTTGCAAATTTCTTTTTTATAAATCAGAATTAAAATTCTTTTAAAAAACTACTAGTTCCATGTCAAAAATTACTCTTTCCAAGCCAAAATTATAATTCTTTTAGAAAATTTAAGGAATTTTAAAAATCTGACGAATTATGACCTGAAACAAGATTTTTGTTGTTGTAAGTTTCCTTTTTATAAATCAGAATTATAATTCTTTTTCAACATATTCTGTTCCGCGTGAAAAATTACTTATTCCCTGACAAAAGTATAATTCTTTTTTGCAAATTCAAGGAATTTTCAAAATCTGACGCATTATGACCTGGAAAAGGATTTTTTTTGTAAATTTACTTTTTATAAATCAGAATTCTTTTATAACATTTTCTCTTCCGTGTAAAAAATTAACCATTCCAAGACAAAATTATAATTCTTTTTTGCAAATTCAAATAATTTTTAAAATCTGACGAATTATAACCTGGAACCGAATTTTTTTCGTAAATTCCTTTTTTATAAGGCTGTGTCTAGTCGGCAAAATTTCCTGCTCCGTGTAAAAATTAACCATTCCAAGACAAAAGTATCATTCTTTTTTTCAAATTCAAGGAATTGTTAAAATCTGACGAATTATGACCTGGAATAGAAATTTTTTGTGAATTCCTTTTTTATAAATCGGAATTAAATTTTTTTCCAAATTTCCCGTTCCATGTGAAAAATTACGCACTCCAAGACAAAATTATATATATATA
>JAUELO010000231.1:589052-599786 GCA_032357855.1 Amphibolips quercusostensackenii | reverse complement strand
CTAGAAACTTAAAAATTAATTTCTAGAAACTTTGAAAATAATTTCTAGAAACTTTAAAAATAATTTCTAGAATCTTAAAAAATAATTTCTAGAAACTTTGAAAATAATTTCTAGAAATATTAAAAATAATTTCTAGAAACTTTAAAAATAATTTCTTTTACATCTTCTAGAATTTAGAGGCGATTTTAAAGACTTGAAAGAAAAAAGTATCTTTTCTGAAAAGGAAGAGCCACAAAAAAACGAATTATTATCGTTGCCAACATTAGCTAGACAACGTAGTTTATCTTTAGGTGAAGAACTAATTACTAAAGAAACTTTTGAAGAGAGGAGATATTTTTCTCGATTTCATCCATTGCCAAGGTGAAAAAGGAATTTATTTAAATCTTGTTTAAATAGTTTTATCTGAATACCAGTAATATATTTATTTAAAATTTTAGTTTATGGATGAGTTGTTTTGTATTGTAAGTTATTGATTGATTTTTATTTTAACCTTGCACATTTCTCTTAAATATTTATAAATTTATGTATTGTATTTCTATATTATTTAATTTCAGAAACTTGAGAAATTTATCCCCAATTTTGCCAAGAGTAGATGATATTCCATTTAAATTAACAACACTAAGGCAAAAAATATGGACGGGAGTGAAATTTGAAAAAAGTGCAATTTCGTTAAGGAAAAGTCCTCTCAATTGGGGAATATCAAATATGGCTCGAGGTTACCAAACTGATAGTGAAGCTTTGCTCAAGTAAGTTTTATTCTCTCAAATAATTTTCATTTTCGATTTTTCAGACTTCACAGTATAAGCACTATAAGGAATTTAATACAAACGCTTCATTTTCAATCAACAAAGATAAATGTTTAGTAAAAAAAAAACTTTTCTAACATAAAAGATAAATTTTTCACCAAAAAAGATGACTTTAACAACATAATTGAATTTTCAACGTACAAAAATAAATTTTTACCCAAATGGACAAATTTTCCAACAAAAATATGACTTTTTAATAAAAAAGTATAATTTTCTAAAAAATAATTAAGTTTCCAACAAAATAATTGCATTATTAAACAAATAGTAGGATTTCTGACTATAAAATAAATTATACACCAAAAGTGGAATACTTGAATTTTTTTACCAAAAAAAAAAAGCATTTTTAACAAAATAATTAACATTTTCAATCAAAATTATGAATGTTCATAAAAAATGAATTTTTAACAAAAAAAATCAACTTACAACCAAGTAGTTAATTTTTAAATAAAAAAAATTAATCCTTAAAGGAAAATGTAATATGTAATTACTACTTCAACCAAAAAAGATTTTTATTTAAAATCCAAAATAGTTCAATTCAACCAAGAAAGATGAATTTTCAACACAATCGTTACATTTTTAATTAGAGAGATAAATTTTTAACCACAATGATAGTTCTTTAACAAAAAAATACATTTTTAACCAAGGAAATTAACTTTCAACTAAGTAAATTAATTTTCAATAAAAAAAGAATCACTAGAATTTAATTTCAAATAAAAACAAAAATATTCATTTTCTACTGAAAAAAAGAATTAAAACAAATTTTTAAATTTTTAACTAAAAGCGATCAATTTTTAACAACAAATTGGATATTTTAATTAGATTTAAAAAAATTAATTTTCAACAAAAAACAAAATTTTTAACATGATAGACTTTCAAGCGAAAGTGACAAATTTTCAACAAAATCATTTAATTAAAAAAAAAAATATTATGTTTCCAACAAAGTAATTGCATTTTTAACCAAATAGCTGAGTTTTTAACAATAAAATAAATTATCAGCCAAAACTTGGAATACTTGAATTTTGTAAACAAAAAAAAAGAATTCCAAAAAAAATAATTATATTTTCAATCAAAATTATGAATCTTCATTAAAAAAATGAATTTCTAACGAAAAAAATCAACTTTCAACCAAGTAATTGAATTTTCAATTAAAAAAATTACTTTTCAAAGAAAAATGTAATATGTAATTAATACTTCAACTAAAAAAGATTTTTATTTTAAATCCAAAATAGTTTAGTTCAACCAAGAAAGATGAATTTTCATCACAATCGTTTTATTTTTAATTAGAGAGATAAATTTTCAAACATAATGATAATTCTTTAACAAAAAGAATATATTTTTAACCAAGGAAATCAACTTTTAACTGAGTAATTTAATTTTCGATAAAAAAAAGAATTACAAGAATTTAGTTTCAAATAAAAACAAAAACATTAATTTTCTAACAAAAAGAAGAATTGAATCAAATTGTTGAATTTTCAACTAAAAACGATTAATTTTTAATAACAAATGGAATATTTCAATTTAGACTTGAAAAAAATTAATATTCAACAAAAAACAAAATTTTCAACAAAACAGTTAGACTTTCAAGCAAAAGTGACAAATTTTCAACAAAAGAGTTCAATTTAAAAAAAAATTAAGTTTCTAACAAAATAATTGCATTTTTAACCAAATAGTTAAGTTTTTAACTATAAAATAAATTATCAGCTAAAAATGGAACACTTGCATTTTTTCAACAAAAAAAAGAAGAATTTTCTACAAAATAATTATATTTTTAATAAAAATGATGAATCTTCAAAAAAATAAATAAATTTCTAACAAAAGAAATCAACTCTTACCCAAGAAGTTGAATTTTCAATAAAAAAAATTAATTCTCCAAGGAAAATGTAATATGTAATTAATACTTCAACCAAAAAAGATTTCTATTTCAAATCCAAAATAGTTTCAATCAATCAAGAAAGATAAATTTTCAACCCAATAGTTACATTTTTAAATAGAGAGATAAATTTTTAATCATAGTGATAATTCTTCAACAAATAAATACACTTTTAACCAAGGAAATCGATTTTGAACTAAGTAATTTAATTTTCAATAAAAAAAATTAATTCTCGAAGGAAAATGTAATATGTAATTGATACTTCAACCAAAAATATTTTTATTTTAAATCCAAAATAGTTTACTTCAACCAAGAAAAATGAATTTTTTACACAATCGTTACATTTTTAAATAGAGAGACAAACTTTTAACCATAATGATAATTCTTAAACAAGAAAATACATTTGTAACCAAGAAAATCAACTTTCAACTAAGTAATTTAATTTGCAATAAAAAAAAATCACTAAGATTTAATTTTAAATAAAAACAAATATATTAATTTTCTACCAAAAAGAAGAATTGAATCAAAATGTTGAATTTTCAACTAAAAACTATCAATTTTTAACAACAAATAGAATATTTCAATTTAGAGTTAAAAAAACATAATTTTCAACAAAAAACAAAATTTTCAACAAAATAGTTAGACTTTCAAGCAAAAGTGACAAATTTTCAAGAAGATAGTTAAATTTAAAAAAAAAATTTAATAAAGTTTCCAACAAAATAATTGCATTTTTGACTACATAGTTGAGTTTTTAACTATAAAATGAATTATCAACCACAAATGAAATACTTAATATTTTTCAACAAAAAAAACGAATTTCCAACAAAATAATTATATTTTCAATCAAAATTATACATCTTCATAAAAAAAATGAATTTCTAACAGAAGAAATCAAATTTCAACCAAGTAGTTAAATTTTCAATAAAAAAATTAATTCTCAAAGAAAAATGTAATATGTAATTAATACTTCAACTAAAAAAGATTTATATTTTAAATCCGAAATAGTTTAATTCAACCAAAAAAAAATTTATTTTAAATTTAAAATAGTTTAATTTAATAAAAAAATACATTTTCAACCAAGGAAATCAACTTTCAACTAAGTAATTGAACTTTCTACACAAAAAAAAGAATTTTAAATCAAATTGTTGAATTTTCAACTAAAATTGATCAATTTGCAACCAAAAATTGAATAGTTAGATTTGCAATATAAAAAATTAATTTCAACCAAAAAACGAATTCGCGACAATATATTTGAATCTTTAAGCAATTAAATTAATTTTTAGCAATGTAGTTCAACTAATTCAAGCCTGAATTAAAAAAATTAATTCTTAAAAACATGTAGTTGAATTTTCAATTAAAAACTATTAATTTTCAAAAACAAATAGAATATTTCAATTTAGAGTTGAAAAAATTAATTTTCAACAAAAAACAAAATTTTCAACAAAATAGTTAGACTTTCAAACAAAAATAAAGAATTTTCAACAAAATAGTTGAATTTTCAACTATAAAAATAAATTTTCAACAAATCAATAAATTTTTCAACAAGTAAGATGACTTTTTAACAAAATAGTTGAATTTTCAAAAAAAAATTAAGTTTACAACAAAATAGTTCCATTTTCAACCAAAATGATGGATTTTCATTTTTAAAAAATTAATCTCTTACGAAGGAATCCAACTTACAACCAAGTAATTGAATTTTTAATAAAAAAGATAAATTCTCAACGAAAAAAGTAATAGTTGATATTTCACCCAAAAGAAGATTTTAATTTTAAGCCAAAATGAGTTGAAATATACAAAAAAAAAAGAATTTTCAACAAAAAGATGAATTTTCAACAAAAAATATGAATCTTAATTTAAAAATTAATTTCTAACAAAAGAAATCAGCTTTTAACCAAGTAGTTGACTTTTCAATTTAAAAAAATCATAAGAATATAATTTTAAACGAAAACAAAAAGATTAATTTTCTGCCAAAATAGAGAATTTTGAATCCAATGGTTGAATTTTCAACTAAAATGGATCAATTTTCAACCAAAAAAAAAAAAAAGGAATTTGCAACAAAATGTTTAAATTTTAAGCAATAAAATTAATTTGAATAATTATATATAACTAATAATTAAATTTCTAACAATAAAGTTGATTTTTCATCAACAAAGATCACTTTAACAAAATAGTTGAATTAACAAAATATTTAAACTTTTAAAAAAACAGTTTAATTTTCAACTTACAAAGATAAATTTTTAACCAAATGGTCAAATATTTAAACAAAAAATAAATACTTTTCAACAAAATATATAGGTTTTCAACCAAACAATTGCATTTTTAACCAAATAGTTGAATTTTGTACTATAAAATAAATTTCAAACCAAAGAGATTAAAAAAGGATTTCAAATTTCAACCAACTAATTAAATTTTTAATGAAAAATATGAATTCTAAGGAAAAATGTATTGATTAATGGTTCAATCAAAAAAGACTTTAATTTTAAATCCAAGATACGTGGTTCAATTCAACAAAAAAGTACGAATTCTCAACGAAAAATGTAATAATTAATATTTCAATCATACAGATTTAATTTTCATTAAAAATAAAAAGATCAATTTGCAACCAAAAATTAAAAAGTTATATTTGCAATTTGAAAAATTAATTCAAAAAACGAATTCTGAACAAAATTTTTAAATCTCCAGTTGAATTTTCAAACAAAGACTATCAATATTCAGCAACAAATCGAATAGTTAAATTTTAAGTTCTGAAAATTCATTTTTAACAAAAACAAAAAAAGGGAATTTTCAACAAAATAATTACATTTTCACCTAGAAATGAAATAGTTAAATAAAAAAAAAGAATTTCCTACAAAATAGTTACATTTTCAAACTGACAAAATGATTAATCTTCAACAAAAAAAATTACTTTAAATGAAGGAATTCAAATTTCAACCAAGTATTAATTAATTTTTCAATAAAAAAGATAAATTCTCAACGAAAAACATAATAGTTGAAATTTCAAAAAAAAAAAAAAAATTAATTTGAAATCCAAAATAGTTTAATTAAACAAAACAAGATGACTTGCCAATGAAAAATGTAATATTTAATATTTCAATCAAAAAGATATAGTTTTAATTTATATAAAAAATATTAATTTTCTACCAAAAAAAAAGAATTTGGAATCAAATCGTTAAATTTTCAACTAAAATCAATTTTCAGCAAAAAATTAAAAAATTTAACAAAATAGCTGAATTTTTATTCGAACAGTTAAAAAAACAGTTAAACAAAACAGATTACTTTTCAACAAAATAATTAAGTTTTCAACAAAATCGTTGCATTTTGAACCAAATAGTTTCATTTCTAACTATAAAATAAATTTTCCAAAACTGAAATACTTAAATTTTCATTTAAAAAAATTAATTTTAAACCGAAAAAAGACGAATTTTCAACGAAATAGTGACATTTTCATTCAGATTTTAGAAGAAAATTTAATTTTCGAGAAGAAAGTTAAATTTCTATCAACGAAGATGAATTTTCAACCAAAAAAGATTACTTTTGTATCATAAAAGATGAATATTCCACCCAAAAGGATGACTTTAACAAAATAGTTGAACTTTTAACCAAATAGTTAAATTTTCAACCGAAACAAATAAATTTTCAACCAAATGGACGAATTTTCAAACAAAAAAGATAATTTCAACAAAAAGGTGAATTTTCAACAAAATAATTAAGTTTTTAACAAAAAAGTTGCATTTTAAACCAAATAGTTTAATCTTCAAAACACAAATTGTTTAGAAAACAATTTAATTTTCAACAAAAGAGTTAATTTTCAACCAACAAAGATGAAACTTCAACAAAAAGAAATTACTCAAAATAGACAACAAAAATTTTAACCAAAGACAATTTCTTAACAGAAGAGTGGAATTTTCATTCAAAAAACAAAAAAGAAATCAACATAATTATTGGATTTTCTACAAAAAAATTAAATTTTTAACAAAATGTTAAATTTTGGAACAAAGAGATGAATCTTCAAATAGTCAAATAAATTGTTAACAAATTAGTTCAATTTTCAACCAAACAGTTGAATTTTCAACAAAAAATGAAATAGTTAAATTTTCAGTTAAAAACAAAATTTCAACGAATCCGTAAAATCTTTAAACAATAAAATGAATTTTTAACAAAGTAGTTGAATATAAAAACAAAATGAATTTTCAATGAAAAATGTAATTTTTAACTGAAAACGATCAATTTTCAACCAAACCTGGAATAGTGAAATTTCCAATGAAACAAAAAATAATTTTTAGAAAAAAACAAACCATTTTCAACAAAATAGTTAAATCTTCAGCCAATTAAATTAATTTTTAACAAATAAGTTTAACTTTCAATCAAGTAGTTGAATTTTCAACAAAATAGTTAAATTTTTAAACAAACAGATGAATCTTCAAGTAGTAAAATAAATTGTTAACAAAGCAGTTTAACTTTCAATGAAAAAGTTTAACTTTCAACCAAAAATATAATAGTTAAATTTTTAGTTGAAAAAATTCATTTTCAACCAAATAAATCAAATTTTCAACAAAGCAGTTGAATCTTCAAACAATAACATGAAATTTTAACAAAGTAGTTAAATTTAAAATCAAAATGAATTTTCAATGAAAAATTTAATTTTTAACTGAAAACGATCAATTTTCAACTAAACCTAGAAGGATTAAATTTTTTAGTACAAGAAATTAATATTCAACAAAAAAAAACAATTTTCAACAAAGTAGTAAAATCTCCAACCAATAATAGTGAATTAGCATACGATACTTTATCTTAAATAGGCCCCTTTCCTTTTCTTTTTCTGCCTTTCCTTTTTCCCTTTCCCTATCTCTTTTCCCCTTTTCCTTCTACCCATTTTCCTTTTACCTTTTCCCCTTTCGTTTATCCCCTTTTCTTACTCCCCTGCCCATTTTCCCCTTTCCGATTCTCTCATCCCCTTCCATTTTCTCTTTTCCTTTTTCCCCTTTTTCTATCCATTTTCTGAAATAGACCCCTTTCTTTGTCCTTTCACCACTTCCCTTTCTTTTTTCCCCTATCCCCTTTTCTTTTTACACTTCCCTTACTCATTTTCCCCTATCCCATTTCCTTCTTCCCTTTCCCCTTTCTTCTTCCTCTTTCCCCTTCCCTCTTCCCCTTTAATGTCCTCTTCCCATTTTCGATTCCCTTGTTTCCTCTCATTTTTCCCTTCTCTTTTTCCCTTTCCTTCTCCACCTTACTTTTCCCTTTTTCCTTTCCCATTTTACCCTTTCCACATACCTTTTCTTTTTTCGATTCCTGCTTTTCTCCTTTCCCCTTCCACCTTTTCCTGTCCCCTTTTCCGTTCTGTTGCTCTTACTCCCGTTCCTTTTTCCCTTTTTCTCTTTCCTTCTTCCCTTTTCTCGTTTCTTTACCCTCTTTCCCCTTCCCGCTTTCGTTTTCCTTTTTTTCCGTTCCCATTTCCCCCTTCCCCTTCTCGCTTTCCTTGTCCTCTTTTATTTTCCCCTTACCCTTTCTTTTTTCCCATTTAACCTTCTCTTTTTCTTTTTTCCAATTCCTTCTTCCCTGTCCTTTTCCCCTTTTCAGTTCCCCCTTCCCATTTTACCCTTCCCTCTGCCCTTTTTCTCTATTATTTTCCCCTTTCCTCCTTCCACCTTCCCCTGTCCCCCTTTCCCTTTCCCCTTTTCCTTGTTTCCTTTTCTTTTTCCCCTTCCCATTTTACCCTGTTCTCTGCCTTTTTTCCTTATTTTCTCCTTTCCTCCTTACAACTTTCCCTACCCCTTTTTTCCTTTCCGTTTCCCTTTTTCTTTTTCCCTTTGCTTCTCTTTTTCACTTACTTATTCCTCCTTGCTGTCACTTTACGTGCCGCTCGACGCAGTACAATAAAGCTCACTTTACGTGCCGCTCTTTTTTTATAAAAAATTTCCAATTTCAAAAAAAATCTTTTATTGGCAGAAAAATTGCTTCTTCATCTGCCCAAGGAGCATCAGTGAAATAACACTTTATTGTACTGCGACAAGCGGCACGTAAAGTGAACTTTATTGTACCGCGTCGGGCGGCATATAAAGTGACAGCAAGGAGGACGAAGTGAGTAAATAAGAAAGAAAAGGAAAAGGAAGGGGAAAAGAAAAAGGAAAGGGGTGAAGGGCACAAGGGAAAGAAAAAAGCAAAAGGGGATAGGAAAAGAGGGAGGACGAAAATAAGTGAAAAAGGGAAAAAACAAAAGAGGAAAGGGGTAAATGGAAAGAAAGGGAAAAGGAATGGGGAAAAAGGGCAGGGGAAAATGGAAACGGAAAGGAAAAAAAGTAAAAGACCTACTTCAGATAATGTATAGTAGGAAAGAAGGAAGGATAGGGAAAAATAGAATAGGAAAAGTAAAGGAAGAAAAGAAAGGGGACAAGGGAAGCTGAAAGAAGAAAATAAAAAAGGAAAATAGAAGGGAAAAGGAAACGGGTCAGGAAAGGAAAAAGAGAATAGCAAAAAGGGAAAGGGGAAAGAGGAAAAAGGAAGGGGACAAGGGAAGCGAAAAAGGGAAAATAGGAAGGGGAAAAGAAAAGGGAAAAGGCCGGGAAAAAGGGAAGAATGAAAAGGGAAAAGGGACAGAGAAAGGGAAAAAGGAAAGAAATGGGAAAAAAGAGAAGGGAGAAACGGAAAAGAAAAGGGGAAAAAGGAAAATAAAAGGGTCTACTTCAGATAAGGTATAGTAGGAAACGGGGATGAAAATGGAAAAAGAGAATAAGGAAAGGAAAGGGGGATACGAAAAAGAGAAGGGACAAGGGAAGCGGAAAAAGAAAAATGTGAGGGGGAAAAGGGGAAAAGTAAAGGGGAAAGAAGAAAAGGGACAAGGTAAGGGGAAAACGGAAAAAGGAAAAAAGAAAGGGAAAAGGAAAAAGGAAAAGGGTAGGGGAAAATGGAAAAGGAAAGGGGAAAAAGGAAGAGGGCTACTTAAGATAAGGCATCGTAGGAAAGGGGGAAGGAAAGGAGTCAAGCAAAGCGAAGAAGAAAATGAAAGGGGAGAAAGAAAAGGGGAAAATGAAAGGGGACAAAGGAAGTGGAAAAGAAAAAATGAAAAGGAGAAGGGGAAAAGGGAAAATGAAAGGGTAAAGAGAAGAAGGAAAGGAGAAAAGGGACAGGGAAAGGGTAAAGGGAAATAGGAACGAAAGAAGGGGAAAAGAAAGGATTAAGAGGGGAAAGGGAAAAGGGGAAAAGAAAAAGGAGAAAGGAAAATGAAAGGGTCTACTTCAAATAAGGTATAGTAGGAAAGGGGGAAGGAAAGGGAAAAAGAGAATAGGAAAAGGAAAGGGGAAAAGGAAAAAGAAAAGGGACAAGGGAAGCTGAAAGAGGAAAATGTAAGGGGGAGAAAAGGGGAAAAGTAAAGGGGAAAAAGGACAAAGAAAGGGTAAAAGGGAAAAAGAAAAAAAAGAAAGGGAAAAGGGTAGGGCAAACTGTAAAAGGAAAGGGGAAAAAGAAAAAGGGATACTTCAGATAAGGCATAGTAGGAAAGGGGGAAGTAAACGGGTCAAGCAAAGCGGAAAGAAGAAAATGAAAGGGGGAAAGAAAAGGGAAAAATGAAAGGGGAAAGAGAATAGGAAAAAAGGGGAAAAAGGAAAAATGAAAGGGGACAAGGGAAGTAGAAAAGGAAAAATTGAAAGGGGAAGGGGAAAAGGGAAAAGTAAATGCTAAAGGAAAGAAGAAAAGGAGAAAAGGGACAGGGAAAGGGTAAAGGGAAAAAGGAACTGAAGGGAAAAAGGCAGGGGGTAAGGTAAAAGGCAAGGGGAAGAAGGAAAATGAAAGGGTTTCCTTCAGATAAGGTATTGTAGGAAAGAGAGAAGGAAGGGGAAAAAGAGAATAGGGAAAGGATAGGAGACAAAGAAAAAGAAAAGGTAAAAGGGAAGCACAAAGAGGAAAATGGGAAAAGTGAAGGGAAAAGGGGGAAAGGGAAGGGGGGAAAGGACAAGGAAAGAGTAAAAGGGAAAAAGGAAAGGAAAAAAGGGAAAAGGAATGGGGAAAAAGGGAAGGGGAAAAGTAAAGGGGCCTATTTCAGACAAAGTATCGTATGCACCA
>JAUELO010000231.1:573291-588227 GCA_032357855.1 Amphibolips quercusostensackenii | reverse complement strand
AGGTGGATTAACAACTGGTATCGTTTCGAAGAGAAAAACGAAACCAATCGTGGATTCTTTTGGAGATTCTTCTAGTTCGGAAGACACTCCAATGATAAGAATCAAAGCCACGAGGAAAAAGAAAACTGGAACGAGAAAAAAACGATCTTCGAGTGCTTTATTTCCTAGCACGAAGAAAAATTAATTTAATTAATTATTGTCAATTTGCGATTTATACTGCCTGCTACTGACTGCCATTAAATAGAATTTGATTGTAAATAAATTTAATAAATTATCTACAATTAAAATCAAATCTACTTTTTTACATAATATAATCAAATAATTGTTTCTTATACATGCAAAAGAGAAAATTTTTTTTTTATTTGACAACAATTTTTAAAAAAAGCAGAATCATATATAAACAAATTCTTGATTTTTAAATCTTTCGGAAGTCTTTGAAATCCTTTGTAATTTTTGAAATCTTTGTAAAATCTTTTTAATATTTTTAAATCTTTTTGAATTTGTTGAAATCTTTTGAAGTATTTAAAACCTTTGCGAAATCTTTAAATTTTTGTGAAATCTTTCGAAATCTTTTAAATTTTTTGTAAAATCATTGAAATCTTTAAAATCCTTGTGAAATATTAAATATTTCGAAATCTTTATGAAATCCTTAAAATCTTTGTGAAATCTTTCTATAATCTTTGTTTCTAAAATCTTTTATGTTCGTTTGAAATCTTTTGAAATCGTCTTAAATTAATTGGAAACTTTTAAAATCGTTTAAAATATTTGAAATCTTTTGAAATTTTTATAAATTTTTTTAAATATTTGTAAAATCTTTCTTAAATTTTTTGTATTTATTTAAAATCACTGGAATATTTGAAATCATTGTGAAATCTTCTGCAATTTTATTTAAAAATTTAAAATCGTTTAAACTCTTTAAGATTTTTTCAAATTTTTTTAATCTTCTCTACTGTACCCTTTTTTAATCTTAAGAATTCTTGAAATCTTTTGAAATCCATATGAAATGGAAATTCATACAAATTTCAAGAATTTTAAAGATGGGAAAACATTTCAAAGATTTTAAACGATTTCAAATTTTTTTTTCAAATTCACAAAGATTTCTAATATTCCAGTGATTTTAAACAAATACAAAAAATGTAGGAAATATTTCACATATATGTCTAAAATTTTGTAAAGATTTCAAAAGATTTCAAAGATTTTAAACGATTTCAAAAGATTTCACAAACAAACATTAAAGAAATATTTTAAAGATTTTAAAATATTTCACTAAAATTTCAAAGATTTAGAACATTGCATAAAAATTCCAAGGATTTCAAAGATTTGAAAAAGAAAGATTTCACAAAAATTTTAACAGATTTCCCAAACATTTAAAAAGACTTCACAAAAATTTCAAAAGATTAAAAATTTTTTTTAAAGATTTCGAACATTTCGTAAAAATTTCAAGGATTTTAAAGATTTGTAAAAGAAACATTTCACAAAGATTTTAACGGATATCACAGAGATTTCAGAAGTTTTCACAAAAATTTTAACGATTTTGAGCATTTCGGAAGAATTCGAAAGATTTCAAAGATTTGAAAAAGGCACGTACACCAAATTTAAAAAATTTTACAAAGATTTCGAACATTTCACAAGGATTTTAAAATTCTTAAAATATTTTAAGGATTTTAACAATTTTGAAAAGGTTATAGTACACAAGATTTCTAAGATTTAAAAACATTTCAAAGATTTGGAAAAGAAAGATCTAACAAAGATTTCAAAATATTTCACAAAGATTACAAAAGATTTTTAACAATTTCAAAGATTTCAAATATTACATAAAAATTACAAGGCTTTCAAAGATTTGGAAAAGAAAGATTTCAAAAAATTTCACAAAGATTTCAGAAGGTTTCACAACAATTTAGAAGATTCCGAGCATTTCATAAAAATTCCAAGGATTTTAAAGATTTAAAAAAGAAAGATTTCACAAAAATTTCAACAGATTTTACAAACATTTCAAAAAACTTTACAAAAGTTTCAAAAGATTTTGAAAATTTTTTAAAGATTTCGAACATTTCATAAAAATTCCGAGGATTTTAAAGATTTGTAAAAGACACATTTCACAAAGATTTTAACGGATTTTACAAAGATTTCAAAAGGTTTCACAAAAATTTCAACGATTTTGAGCATGTCGTAAAAATTCGAAAGATTTCAAAGATTTGGAAAAGGCATGCACACCAAATTTCAAAGATTTTACAAAGATTTCGAACAATTCACAAGGATTTTAAAATTTTCAAAATATTTCAAGGATTTTAAAGATTTTAAAACGGTTATAGTAAACAAGATTTCTAAGATTTACAAACATTTCAAAGATGTAGAACAGAAAGATCTCACAAAGATTTCAAAATATTTTACAAAGATTTCAGAAGATTTCAAAAAAATTTCAAAGATTTCAAACATTACATAAAAATAACAAGGATTTTAAAGATGTGGAAAAGAAAGATTTCACAAAGATTTCAGAAGATTTCACAAAGATTTCAGAAGATTTCAAAACAATTTCAAATATTTCGAACATTGCATAAAAATTACAAGGATTTTAAAGATTTGGAAGAGAAAGATTTCAAAAACTTTCACAAAGATTTCAGAAGATTTCACAACAATTTCAAAGATACCGAGCATTTCATAAAAATTGCAAGAATTTCAAAGATTTGGAAAAGAAAGATTTCACAAAGATTTCAGAAGATTTCACAGAAATTTCAAGGATTTGAAAGATTTGTAAAAAAAAAATTTCACAAACATTTCACAAAAATGTCAAAATATTTCACAAATTTTTCACAAAGATTTCAGAATATTTCACAAAAATTTCAGAGATTTCAAACATTTCATAAAAATTGTAAGAATCTCAAAGATTTGGAAAAGAAAAATTTCCGAAAAATTTCAAAAGATTTCAAAATATTGCACGAAGATTTCAGAAGATTTCAAATCAATTTCAAAGATTTCGAACATAACATAAAAATTACAAGGATTTAAAAGATTTCGGAAAGAAAGATTTCACAGAGATTTCAAAAAATTTTACAAAAATTTCAGAAGATTTCACAACAAGTTCAAAGATTTCGAGCAATTCATAAAAATTCCAAGGATTTCAAATATTTGGTAAAGAAAGATTTCACAAAGGTTTCAAAAGATTTCAAAAAATTTCACAAATGTTTCACAAAGATTTCAGAAGATTTCAGAAGATCTCACAAAAATGTTAAAAATTTCGAACATTTTATGAAAATTCCAAGGATTTCAAAGATTCAGAAAAAAAAACATTTCAAAAAGATTTCAAAAAATTTTACAAATATTTCACAAAGATTTCACAAAGAGTTCCAAAGATTTCACAACAATTTCAAAGACTTCAAACATTTCATAAAAAATTCCAAGGACTTCAAAGATTTAGAAAAAAAGAATTCAAAAAATTTCAGAAAATGTCACAACAATTTTAAAGATTTCTAACATTTCATAAAAATTCCAAGGATATCAAAGATTTGGAAAAAAATATTTCACAAAGATTTCGACGGATTTCACAAATATTTCACGAGAATTTCACAAAAATTTCCAAGATTTCGACCATTCTAGAAAAGTTTCAAGGATTTCAAAGGTTTAGAAAAAAAGAATTAAAAAAATTTCACAAGGATTTCAGAAAATGTGACAAGAATTTTAAAGATTTCGAACATTTCGTAAAAATGCCAAGGATATCAAAGATTTGGAAAAAAATATTTCACAAAGATTTCAAAAGCTTTCACAAATATTTCACAAAGATTTCAGAAGATTTCACGAAAATTTCAAAGATTTCGACCATTTCACAAATGTTTCAAGGATTTCAAAGATTTAGAAAAAAATAATTCTAAAAATTTCACAAAGATTTCAGAAAATGTCACAACAATTTTAAAGATTTTGAACATTTCATAAAAATTCCAAGGATATTAAAGGGTTGGAAAAAAATATTTCACAAAGATTTCGAAAGATTTCACAAATATTTCACAAAGATTTCATAAAGAGTTCAGAAAATTTCAAAACAATTTCAAAGACTTCCAACATTCGATAAAAATTCCAAGGAATTCAAAGATTTGGAAGAAAAAGATTTCCCAAAGATTTCACAAATATTTCACAAAGATTTCACAAGTATTTCACAAAGATTTCAGAAGATTTCACAAAAATTTTTAATTTTTCGAAACTTTCATAAAGATTCTAAGGATTTCAAATATTTGTGAAAGAAAGACTTCCCAAATATTTCAAAAGATTTCACAAATATTTCACAAAGATTTCAGAAGATTTCACAGAGATTCCAGAAAAATGCACAACAATTTTAAAAATTTCGAATGATTCATAAAAAATTCCAAGGACTTCAAAGATTTGGAAAAGAAAGATTTCACGAAGGTTTGAAATATTTCACAAAGGTTTGAAATATTTCACAACAATTTCAAAGACTTCGAACATTCTATAAAAATTCCAAGGATTTCAATGATTTGGAAAAGAAAGATTTCCCAAAGATTTCACAAAAATTTCACAAGTATTTCACAAAGATTTTAGAAGATTTCAAAAAATTTCACAAAGATTTCAGAAAAATTCACAACAATTTTAAAGATTTCGAACGATTCATAAAAAATTCCAAGGTCTTCAAAGATTTGGAAAAGAAAGATTTCACGAAAGTTTGAAATATTTCACAAATATTTTACAAAAATTTCAGAATATTTCACAAAAAAGTCAAAGATTTCAAACATTTCATAAAAACTCAAAGGATTTCAAAAATTTGAAAAAAGAAGATCTCACAAAGATTTCAAAAGATTTCACAAAAATTTCAAAGATTTCAAACATTTCATAAAGATTCCAACGACTTAAAATATTTGGAAAAGAAACATTTCACAAAAATATTACGAGGATTTCAAAAGACTTCACAAAGATTTCAGAAGATTTAACAACAATTTCAAAGATTAGAGCATTTCATGGAAAATTCCAAGGACTTCAAAGATTTGGAAAAGAAAGATTTCACAAAGGTTTTAAAAGATTTCAAAAGCTTTCACAAATATATCACAAAGATTTCAGAAGATTTTACAAAAATTTCATGGATTTCGACCATTTCACAAAAGTTTCAAGGATTTCAAAGATTTAGAAAAAAAGAATTCAAAAAATTTCACAAAAAGTTCAGAAGATTTCACAACAATTTCAAAGACTTCGAACATTCGATTAAAATTCCAAGAATTTCCAAAATTTGAAAAAGAAAGATTCCATAAAGATTTCACACCAATTTTTAAGATTTCGAACATTTCATTAAAAATTCCAAGGATTTCAAAGACTTGGAAAAAAAAGATTTCACAAAGATTTCGAAAATATATCACAGAAATTTTAGAAGATTTCACAACAATTGAAAAAATTTCGAAAATTTCATAAAAATTCTAAGGATTTCAAAGAGTTAAAAAAGTAAAATTTTAAAAAGATTTCAGAAGATTTCACAAGTATTTCAGAAGATTTCACAAAAATTTCAAAGATTTCGAACTTTTCATAAAAGTTTCAAGGATTTTAGAAATTTAGAAAAAAAAGAATTTACAAAGATTTTAGAAGATTTCACAAAAACTGCATTGATTTCGAACATTTCATAAAAATTCCAAGAATCTCAAAGATTTGTAAAAGAAAGATTTCTTAAAGATTTCAAAAGATTTCACAAAGATTTCACAACAATTTCAAAGATTTCAAAAACTTGATAAAAAACTCCAAAGATTTCAAATATTTGGAAAACAAAGATTTCACAAAGATTTCAAAAGATTCCACAAGAGTTTCAAAGATTTCGAACATTTCACAGAAATTCCAAGGATTTCAAAGATTTTGAAAAGAAGGAGTTTACAAATATTTCAACAAGATTTTAGAATATTTCACAAAAATTTTAGAGATTTCTAATATTTTATCAAAATTCCAAGGATTTCAAAGATTTGGAAAAGAAAGATTTCACAATGATTTCGCAAATTTTTTACAAAGATTTTAGAAGATTTCACAAAATTTTCCAACATTTGAAACATTTCATTATTATTTCAAGGATGTCATAGATTTGGAAAAGGCGTGTACAGTAGATTTCAAAGATTTCTCAAAGATTTCGAGCATTTCACAAAGGTTTTTAAATTTTCAAAAGATAAATCTAAAGATTTCAAAAAGGGTATTGTAAACAAGATTCTTTAGATTTTAAAACATTTTAAGGATTTGAAAAGATTAAAATTTTTTGTAGAAGATTTCAAAAACATCCTACAAAGATTTCAAATGTTGTATTAATTTCAAATGAATACAAAAGATTTCCTAAAAATTTCACAAATACTTCACAGATTTCCTAAAAATTCCATAAAGATTTAAAAAGAATACAAGAATTTCAAAGATTTCAAACGATTTCAAAACTATTTAGATTTGACATTCTTGTATTTTTTTGAAATCTTTATGAAATTTTAGGAAATCATTGAAATATTTGTGAAATCGTTTTAAAATCTTATGAATTCACTTGAAACCAATAAAATATTTGAAATATTTGTGGAATCTCTTGAAATCTTCTGACAAAATTTTTAATTGTTTCAAATTTTTGAAATGCTTTAAAATATTAGAAATCTTGTTTACTAAAGCCTTTTTAAAATTCCTAAGAACTTGAAAAATTTTTAAATCTTTATGAAATATTCGAAATCTTTAAAATCTAGTGTACACGCTTTTTCCAAATCTTTAAAATCCTTAGAATTTTTATGAAATTTTTGAAATCTTTGAAATTTTTGTGAAAACTTGTGAAATTTTTGTGAACTCTTTTAAAATCTTCTGAAATCTTTGTGAAATCTTTTGAAATCATTGTGAAATCTTTTGAAACATTTGTGAAATCTTTCTTAAATCTTTCTTTGGGATATCTTTTGTATTCGCTGCAAAATCATTGTTTCGAATCATTTTTTGATCATTAAAATGTTTTGAAAAGATTTGATTTTAAATCCAAAACAGTTGAACTCAACCAAAAAAAATAAATTTTCAACAAAATAGTTCAATTTTCAAAAAAAAAAAAAAAAAAATATTCAGCAAACAAAAAAATGAATTTTTAACAAAACAGTTATACCTTTAACCTGGTATAGTTGAATTTTCAACTAATAAACATTTTTAACAAAAAATGGGTTAATTAAATTTTTAGTTAAAAATTAATTTTCAACAACAAAAAAAAGATTTTTTAACAAAATAGTTCAATTTTCAACTAAAGAGATGAATCTCCAACCAAAAAAATTATTTTTTAACAATGTAGTTCAACATTCAGCCAAAAAGTTAAATTATCAACCAAAAAAAATTAATTTTCTGCTATAAGAGATAAATTTTCAAGATAAGATCTCGCATGTTTTAGAAAACAGTTGACTCTAAAAAGCAAAATATTAATTTTCAATCAAATAGTTGAATTTACAACAAAAAAGTTCAATTTTTAACCAAAAGTAAAATAGTTAAATTTTCAGTTAAAAATATTAATTTTGAATAAAAAAAAGAGTTTTCACCTAAAAAAGATTAATTTTGTATAAAAAATAAAATAGTTATTTTTTCAACCAAAAACATTTTCATTTTTATCAAAAACAGTTCAATTTAGTCAAACAATACGAACTTTTACCACATAGTTGAATTTTCAAATTCAGTTAATTAATATTCAACCAAAAATGAAATAGTTAAATTTTCAGTTTAAAAAATTAATTTTCAGCAGAAACAACGAATTTTCAGACATAGTTAAATTTTTTACCACAGGGGTGAAACTAAAAATGTAATAGTTGATATTTCAACCCAAAAATATGAATTTTCAACAAAATATTTCAATTTTCAACAAAAGAGATGAATCTTCAAACAGAAAAAATTAAAGTTTTAACAGAATAGTTGAATTTTTATTCAAAAAATATCTTTCTTTAGAAAACAGTTGAATTTCAACAACAAACTTAATTGTAAATCAAGAAAGATTAATTAAAAAAAACAAAGAGGAATTTTTCCTGAAATTATTTCCTCATTTTTAAATATCACTATTAACTTTCTCGTTCTAAACTTTCAGTTAAAAATATTAACTTTAAACAACAAAAAAACGAATTGAAAAAATGGTTAATTTTCCACCAAGGACAAAACAAAAAATGTAATAATTGATTTTTTAATAAAGAAAGATGAATTTTTAAGGAAAAAATGCGATAGATGATATTTCACCCACAAAATATATTAATTTAAAATAAAAACAGTTGAATGCAACAAAAAATACAAATTTTCAACAAAATATATCAATTTTTAACCACATAGTTAAATTTGCAGTTAAAAAATAATAATTTTCAACAACGAAAACGAATTTTAAAAAAATAGTTAAATTATTCAGCAAGGATATGAAACGAAAAATGTAATAGTTAATATTTCAACCATAAAAGATGAATTTTCAACAAAATATATGAATTTCTAAGCACATGATTGAATTTTCGACTGAAAATCATTCATATTTAACAAAAAATGTAATATTTACATATTCAGTTAAAAAAAAATAATTTTTATTAAAAAAGAAAAAAGGGAATCTAAATTTAAATTTTGAAAAAAAAAACAAATTTTTAACTAAAATGTTGAATTTCCAAGTAAAAAAGATTAATTCTGTACCAAAAATTCTTCAATTGAAATAGTCGAATTTTGTAAGCTAACAAAAATTAATTTTTACTGAAAAAAAAGATAGATGAGTTTTTAATTGATATTAGGGAGTATTTAACTCGTATAATAGTTACATTTTCAGATGAAAGAATAAATTCAACGAATAGAAAACAAACTTTTAACAAACTAGTTGATTTTCGGAAAAAATTTCTTTTCCTCCAAAGGAAAAACAAATTCTCAATCAAATAGCTCATTTTCAAGCCAAGAAATGAATTTTTAATAAAAAAAAAATTATATACAGAGTTCAACTTTAATCAAGTAATTTTATTTCCAACCAAGAAGGTGAATTTTCAACTAAAATAATTAATATTTAACTGCAAAACTTGATTTTTCAACCGAAAAGAAAAATTTTTAGACAAGAATATTAACTTTCAAAGAAAATGATAATTTTCCCTAAAAAAATCGCTTTTTTGACATGAAAAATATTTACAATAAAAACATACTTCTAAACTACAAATTTTCTATAAATTAGATTAATTTTTAACCAAGTAATTCAACTTTTAACTAAAAAATTAATTTTCAACCAAGAAGATTCATTTTTCATAGAAAAAGATTAATTTTTTACAAAATATATTAACTCTTAAGTAAAAAATATAAATTTTTAAACAAAAATGGACAAGCTACATTTTCAATTAAAAAATTAATTTTTCACAAAAAAAAGCAAAATAAAAAAAAGTTAAATTTTCAACTGAACAGGTAAATCTTACATTAAAATAATTATTCTCCAAATTTTTGACAAAATACGTGAATTTTCAATAAAAAAGATCAGTTTCAACTCAAAAAGACGAATTTTCAAGAAAAAAATGTACTTTTTACAAAATTGTGAAATTTTCAACAAATTAGATTATTTTTTAACCAAACAATTCAATTTTCATCTAAAAATATGAATTTTCAACTTAGAAGATTAATTTTTTACCAAAAAAAAATTATTTTTTACAAAATTAAGGAACTTTCAACTAAAAAATATAAACTTTCAACTAAAAATGGACTAGATACACTTTGAAATAAAAAAATAATTATTTAGAAAAAAAGCGAATTTCCAAAAAAAAAAGTTGAATCTTCAACTAAATAAATACGTTTTTGAATAAAATAATTCATCTCCAAATTTTTGAAAAATTCGTCAATTTTTAACCAAAAAAAAAAATAATAATAATTTTCAACCAAAGAGTTGAATTTTCAGCCTAAAAGACGAATTTTCAACGAAAAATACATTTTATAAAAATGGTTAAATTTTCGACAAATTAGAATATTTTTTAACAAAAGAATTCAATTTTAACCACAAATATGAATTTTCAACTGAGAGGATTAATTTTCTGACGAAAAAACATGAAAAAGATTTATAATTAAAAATCAGACTTCGAAATTACCTTACTTTTCGGCTCATTAGAGACAAAAACAAAAATTGAAAAAAAGGGAGAAAATACATTTTCAACCAAAAATAGAATAGTTCAATTTTATCCTAAAAATATAATACTTTACAAAAAAAAAATATTTTTAGCAAAATAGTTAAAGTTTCTACTGGAATAGTTTTTTTTTAGATAAAAAAATTTGATTTTCAACAAAGTATTAGTTATAGAAAAATATAAAAACCAAGCAAAGTAAATATTAATCAAATTTTTAAGTGCATGATTTCAAATTTCAAGAGTAAAAAATTAGGAATTCGAGTAAAATATGATTGAAAAGCTCAAAATTTAAAATATTATATATAAATATAAATATAAAATGAATAAAAAACAATTTCTCAAAAGGCTGCAGCATTTCAATAAGTCCACGAAAAATGTTGAAATTTTTCCTTATTTTATAACATTCTCATTTAAAATTTATTACAATCAAAGTAAACAAATTTTTAAATTTCAGATTTCAAACATAAAAATATTAATTTCGATATCTAACACATCAAAACACGACAACATAACCTCAAACTCGAAAATATAATCGCAAGAGGTTATATTACTTATTAAGGACTACATTTTACAGAAAAGATAAACAAAATAATTACAACAAATAATTATAATTATTTGCGAGTAATAAATGTAATAGAAAATAAATAAAATTTCTGAACTGTCACTTGTCAACTAGTTTCCATAAGAGAAAAAGTAAAAGATTAGAAGATAGATTAAATTTTTATAATTACCAGACTTCTTTTCTCTTATAAAAAGTCCTGGTGATTGATATAAAATTCGCACTTTTTTAGGCAGAGTTTAGAAAAAAAAACATTCAGAAACAACCTTCCCTGACACTTGATGAACACAGACTAATGTGAATAGACGCCATATTGGAATTTCATGCGCGGAAATCATGCGCAGGAACCCTCGGCCGACCATCAATGAACTTCCGGTATTTAAATCTAAGATTATGAGGAATGCAAACCTACCGTGAGACCGGATGTGCTACAAGAGAAAATGAACTTGGGTAATTGCATATTATCTTTGAAATCTGCAGAAAAAACTGCCCTTGAGAGGAATAATTTATTTATTTTTGAATAATTTATCACGAAAATAGTTTTAATTATTACCATTATTATTGAAATAAAATATAATTTAAAATTAACAAATAATAAAACATTTTATTAAATATTTATCAAATATATTATTATATATAATTTTCAATTATTTAAATATTAAAAAGGATTGGTTTTATTTTCTATTAATGTTGAATAAAGTTGCTAAATTTTCAACAAAATAAATGGATTTTTAAGCAAATATTTTCAAATAAAAAATATAAATTTTCCAACAAAAATGGGGTGGTTTAATTTAGAGATGAAAAATTAATTTTTCACTAAAAAATCATTTTTTAAACAAATTTTTTAATTTTGAACTAAAGAAATGAATTTTCAACTAGAATGAAAATCTTTAACCAAAAAAATTATTTTTACGAAATTGTTGAATTTTTTACAAATCAGAATAATTTTCACCTGAAAGAAAGGAATTTTTAATGAAAAATTTAAGAATTGACATTTTAACCAATTAATATTCAACCAAGAAGATTAGTTTTCTACCGAAAAAGCCGAATTTTTCACAAAATATATGAACTTTTAATCGAAAAATATAAATTTTCACCTAAAAATGGACTAGTTACATTTTGAATTAAAAAATTAATTTTTTACTAAAAAAAGCGAATTTGCAAAAAAATAGTTAAATTTTTTACTAAAATAATTTATCTACAAATTTCGTTAAAATACGTAAATTTTAAACAAAAAAAGTTAATTTTCAACCAAACAGTTGAATTTTCAACCCAAAAAGAAG
This sequence comes from Amphibolips quercusostensackenii, assembly GCA_032357855.1. Lineage (NCBI taxonomy): Eukaryota > Metazoa > Arthropoda > Insecta > Hymenoptera > Cynipidae > Amphibolips > Amphibolips quercusostensackenii. Next base: position 576,315 of record JAUELO010000231.1, on the reverse strand, counting down.
AATTTTCAAGAAAAAAATGAATTTTTCACAAAAATGTAAAATTTTCGACAAATTTTATTAATTTTTAATAAAAAATTTAATTTTTTACAAAATAAACAAATTTCCCAAAAAAATGGTTAAATTTTTAATCCAACAGATAAATTGTTCACTGAAAAATATGAATTAAAAAAAACGTTAAATCCTCTACAAATTCAAATAATTTTGAACCAAATATTTTGATTTTTAACCAAAAAAATAAATTTTGCACTGAAAAGTATAATTGAAAGAAGATAAGATGCTTTTTCATAAAATACATGAACTTTTATCTAAAAAATATGAATTTTTAATAAAAAATGGATTAGTTACATTTTAAATAAAAAAATTAATCTTCTACCAAAAAAGTAAATTTCCAAAAAAATATTTAAATTTTCAACCGAACTGATAAATTTTCAACTAAAATGATTCTAAAATGAATTTTTCACAAAATCGTAAAATTTTCTACAAATTAGATTAATTTTGAACGAAAAATTTATTTTTTTACAAAAAAATGAAGTTTTTACAAAATCATTAAATTTTCAACAAATTAGATTAATTTTAGGAAGATTAATTTTCTACTGAAAAAGAAGATTTTTTTGCAAAATACATGAACTTTTAACTAACAGAGACAAATGTTCTGCCAAAAATGGATTACTTACATTTAAATTAAAAAATTAATTTTTTACCAAAAAAGTGAATTTGCAAAAAAATAGTTAAATTTTCTACTATAATAATTTATCTACAAATTTTGTTAAAATACATGAATTTTAAACAAAAAAAGTTAATTTCCAACCAAACAGTTGAATTTTCAACCCAAAAAGAAGAATTTTCAATAAAAAAATGAATTTTTCACAAAAATTTAAAATTTTTGACAAATTTTATTAATTTTTAATGAAAAATTTAATTTTCCACCAAATAAACAAATTTCTAAAGAAAAATGGTTAAATTTTCAATCCAGCAGATAAATTTTCCACTCAAAAATATGAATTAAAAAAAAAGAAAAAAATGGTAAATCCTCTACAAATTCGATTAATGTTGAATCAAATATTTCAATTTTTAACCGGAAACATAAATTTTCTACCGAAAGTATAATTTTCTATAAAAAAGACGATTTTTCATAAAATACATGAACTTTTATCTAAAAAATATAGATTTTAAATAAAAAATGGATTAGTTACATTTTGAATAAGTAAATTAATTTTCTACCAAAAAAGGGAATTTCCTAAAAAATAGTTACATTTTTAACCGAACAGATAAATTTTCAACTAAAATGATTCTAAAATAAATTTTTCTCATAATCGTAAAATTTTCTACAAATTAGATTCATTTTGAACGAAAAATTTATTTTATTACAAAAAAGGAAGTTTTTACAAAATTATTAAATTTTCAACAAATTAGATTGATTTTAAGAGGATTAATTTTTTACTGAAAAAAAAGATTTTTTCGCAAAATACATGAACTTTTAACTAAAAAAGACAAATTTTCTGCCAAAAATGGATTACTTACATTTAAATTTAAAAATTAATTTTTTACCCAAAAAAAACGAATTTAAAAAAAAACAGTTAAGGTTTTAACCGAACAGATAAATTTTCAACTAAAACGATTAGTCTCCACATTTTTGACAAAATACGTGAAGTTTAAAAAAAAAAATTAATTTTTAACCAAGTAGTTGAATTGTCAACCCAAAAAGACAAATTAAAAAAAATTTTTTTTCGCAAAATTGTAAAAATTTTTATAAATTAGATTAATTTTCTACCAAAAGAGATTCATTATTTACAAAATATATGAACTATAAACTAAAAAAGATGAATTCACAACAAAAAATAAGCTAGTTAAATTTTGAATTAAAAAATTAATTTTTTTATCAAAGAAGAAGCAAATTTCCAAAAAATATTTGAATTTTCAACCAAACAGATTAATTTTTAACTAAAATTATTCATGTCCAAATTTTTTACAAAATAGTACATGAATTTTCAATAAAAAAAGGTAATTTTCAAATAAATACTTAAATTTTCAAGCTAAAATAACGAATTTTCAACAAACAAAAAAAAAATTTTTTTACAAAATTGTTAATTTTTCACAAATTGAATTAATTTTTAACCAAAAATACAGATTTTCAACCAAAAAGTTTGATTTTCTACCGAAAAAGACGAATTTCTTACCATATATAAGAGCTTTAAACTAAAAAATATAAATTTTCAATTAAAAATAGACTAGATACAATTTGAATTAAAAAATTATTTTTTTCCCGAAAAAGGCGGGTTAAAAAAAATCGTGAAATTTTCAACCAAATAAATACATTTTTAACTAAAACGATTGATCTCCACATTTTTGACAAAATACGTAAATTTGCAAGAAGAAAACATTTATTTTCAATCAAATCAATAAATTTTTAACCCAAAAAGATGAATTTTCAACAAAAAATTGAATTAAAGAAATTTTTTAAAATTTGTTACATTTTAGATTTATTTTTAGCGAAATAATTTAATTTTAAACCAATAACATAAATTTTTAACCGAAAAGATTAATCTTCGACTGAAAAAGATGAATTTTTTTACAAAATTCATTAACTTTAAACTTAAAAATATAAATTTTCAACCAAAAATGACCTAGTTCTATCTTAAATTGAAAAATTAAGTTTTTACCAAGAAAAAGCGAATTTCCTACGCTACGTTCAAATGTAGCATACCACCTTTCTTTTTATTTATAATTTAGCTCAGGTTTAGAAAAACAGAAGCAGTCACATGCGTCAATCTAAGTTATAACTTAATCAATATTATTTCACATCAGTAGTTAGGATTTGCTTTTTTCTACCTGGCTATATTAACTAATATCCGCTTTTTTCATTTTGCTTATTGTTAACACCTTTTCTCTGTGTGCAGGCATGTGTGTGTATTGTGTGTGTACGAGGTGTGTTTAAAAAGTAAGGTGTCTTTTCAATTTTCGCGGGCTACGTAAATTCAAGTTTTGAATTTTTTGTTTTGTTGTGTTGGTACACTCGTCACGATC
>JAUELO010000231.1:544166-559288 GCA_032357855.1 Amphibolips quercusostensackenii | reverse complement strand
AGCACATCAATTTCCAAACTTATTACGATGGGGATTTGATGCTTTTTCCATTTCGTAGTAGAGATGGGAGCGACCACATCTTCCACACAAGAGATGACCTTTCTTTAGAAATTTGTATCAAATTTTCCCGAATTAGTAACGGCAACAAAAGACGACCTTGAATAACAAGGGCGATCAATTGAATAAAATTCGAGGTTGAGGCTGCATTGCGCCAGCAATTGCATGATGCACATACCAGAAAGGGGATGAAGCTGATGCCGGGAATGAATGGAGACGTAACCAGATGTCACTTTCGGAAAAGGCAATAAAAGAAACGTTTCGAACAGAACAACATTGTCTCTTCGTGGGTCTTCATCCCGAGCTGGCCGATAGCGTGATCAAACAACACCTGGCTGATCAGTTTTGATTCATTAGACGGCGCCACCTTTTAGCCGAGGTCGAAATATGTGACATCAAAATACAGCTGCAACAAGAACTAGCAGCACATGTAGCGTACCCTGCAGATGTGGCGGAGGAGGAGGCTTATATTCCTGCGACACGAGACGCTATAGAGAAGCGGGAGCCGGATCTAAAGGACGCAACAGGGCGACTGTCTGATATTCGACAGTCGTTAGTCTTGCGGCCGCTGGAGCCTGTCCCTACTTCTGTTTAGCTTATAAAAGAATTTTATGAGAAAAGCCTGCGTCTCATGGTGTGCTTCACTGATTCCATCCCAGAGTTCGCAGAATAACAGCAATCAATGAAAAGCGTTCTGCCAAAATTTAAAGTCAACAGGGACCTTCTGCGTTTAGTTGGCAGCTCAAAACCGAGATACTGACTTTGTTCTTGCAGCGGGATATGAGATTGCTGCAGGTACACACTCCTGCATATTGTGCTGCAGTCGCGTCTGCCAGGATGATGGTCATAAAACTCAGGTGCTGGGCTTCTAACAATTACGTTTCTAGAAAGATGCTGGACCCCCTATAGAAGTTTTGACTACAAGGCGAGATCAGCAAAAGTAGAGCGAAACTAGGATGATTGTACCGATTTCAAAAGGACAATTGGTTTCAGAGACTGACTCGCAACGTGGAGGAGATTATTCGCCCACATAACATTAGTTAACAAACATCTACGAACTTGCACGAAGTGATTTACTATCTCAAACAAAGTCTCTTGGTACTGTCAGCGCGACTGCGAAGATTTAAGGAAGAGATCGCGAGAAGGAATGACAGTAGGACTTTTTTGGTGGATGAAATACGCTTCTATCGCAAACTTACAGATAGCAAAAACAAGACTTAGAATTACTGTAAACCACTGAAAGTCGAGAAAATGACCAGATATTGGTCAAGCATGTAGAAGACGCATAGGTTAAGTCAACTGAACATGACATAGCTCCATCTAAAAAAGACAGAGTTGCACAGTTGCCTGGGATGAATAACCTATCTTTCTCAGCCACGATGTAATTCGCATCCTAAAGATGGCCAAGAACTGAAAAGTGTCGAGCGTGGATAGGGTGCACAGCTCCTAGTACAAACACCTGAATGCTCTTCACCCTGCCCTTACTAGAGCCCTTTGAAAAATCTTAAGGTCCCCAGACCACCTGCCCTCTTTTATGACGGAAAGTGTAAAGCATATGATACCCAAAAAGGTAGATTCCAGTAATCCAAGTGATTAACGACCAATCACCTGCCTTTGGACCCTCTATAAGTATATGACGGCTATAATTTCTGATTTCGTTTATAAATTTTGTAAAAAAAACAAGGTCCTTGTATAGAACAGAAAGGTTGCTGTCAATGCTCCCATGGTTGCAAGGAACAAGTCACGGTTGACAGTGTGGTTATATTGCATGCGAAACACCACTAACGCAATTTCCACATGGCCTACATTGAGTACCAAAAGGCGTTTCCCTCAATACCCCATGATTTTTTACTTGAGGTCCTTAAGCCATATAAGATCTGACCTCGCGTCATCCAATTCCTGGATCACGCTATGCACACATAGTGCACAAGGTACCCGGTCCTTGCCCATTAAACGAGGAATTTTCCAAGGTGATTGATTAAGCTCATTATGGTTCTGTGTTGCTTTAAACCCACTTAGTTGGACACTTAACAACACGTTCTATGCGTTCAACGTTTAGGCGGTAGTGTCTTAGTCTCAAGTCACTCATCTCATTTACATGGATGACGTGAAGGCTTATGCAAGTTCGGAGTTAAAATTAACCGTATTGTAATTGAGGCGATAGCTGATAGAGAGTCATACAGGTATCTTGGCATATATCAGGCAATAGGTTTTTTCCACGCTGCAATTGAAAAGGTACTTAAGACTGCTTTTTCGGGTCGCCTTACTCTGATTTTGGCGTCCAGACTTAGTGCAGAGAACATCACAAAGGCAACTAATACCTATGCCTTCCCTCTCTTAACATACTTCTTGGTCTGGTCAGCTGGTCCATGACTGACTTTGAGAGGCTTTACATAATTAACCGCGTAAAAATGTCTCAGCACCGAATGCACCATGAAAAAAAGCTGTTTAGAGAATATTTCTGGAACGCAAGCTTGGGGGTAGAGGAATATTGGCTGTTTGTCGATTGTGTGACTCTCAGGTTACACAATTGCGCAAATATTTCTGAAACAAGATTAACAACTCACTTTATGACTACATCTGCAAAGTTAACCTCTACACCCCCTTAAAACTTGCAGCTGTTGATTTTCAGAACATCGGACATCTTAACGTTTAGCAGCTATCTGCTCAATAGCATGGTAAACAGGTGCACAAGCAACACCCTCGAGCGTTAGATGTTCCTTGCGTGGATAGTGATGCTTCAAATCTCTGGTTAAAATGAGGAGAACTCTTTCTGGAGACGCAGAGATTTGTCATTGCCATTCAGGATAGGGTAATTGAGACATAAAATTACCAAGGACATATTCTTAAGATGACGGCAGTGATTGATGTATGCCGCCTTTGTGGAGATCCTAATAAGGACATCGAGCACGTCATTGATGGCTGTATCAAGCTTGTCTTGCAAGAATATACGCGCAGACAGAATGATGCTGCTGGAATAATTTACATAAATTGCGTTAAATACTAGCTTACTAGAGATTTCTGAGCCTTACTACAAATATAGCCTATTTAAAGTACTAGAGAACGAACATTATCCCCTACACTGGGGCACGACTATCCTGACCAACCATCTAGTAAAACACAATCGTCCAGATGTCCTCTGGTTATATAACCGTGCTTAAAACGCGAGAATAAAAGACATAAGCGTTCCGCTTAACAACATTATTAGGCTCCGATATACTGAAAAAATCCAAAAATATTCGAAGCTGAGGCAGAAGATCCTGACCGTGTGAAGTGTGAACAGGTTACTATCCACCGCGTCCTGATCTCCACTACTGGGGACGTTCATGCGAGATGTGCCAAAATCGTGGAAGATCTAGGAGCTCAAAATTTGCTGTATGTGATACAGAAAGTGCTAAATACGTGCCGCATTATCCAGAGTTTTCTGGGTGTGAACAATTATAGCGGCTAAAGTCGCTTTCTGTATCCATTCAATTATTTATTTTATTTATTTTTATTTTATATAATTTTTTCATTTTATTTTTTTTATTTTTGACCTTCTATTTTTTACTTTTATTATTCAACTCTTCTTTCTGTATTCTGTATATATTTATGTCCGTGTGCGTGTGTGAATTTGTGTTTGTCCTCGCCATGTGATATAAAACAAGTATTTCAAATCGTTGGTCTCAGCCGCTGGATTTGGAAATAGCATTTGCAAGAAAGATGGATCCCCATAAACAGGATCTTCAATATGAATTTTGGATCCCTATGAGGCCCTCCAGGACCAATGTTTGGATCCTGATGAACGGGCGCTCCAGTACAAATGTTAAATCCCTATAAATGAGCTCACCAGGATGAATGTTAGAACGGTATAAACGGACTCTCCAGAATAAATGGTGGATCCTTATAGGGCTCTCTAGTGTGATTGTCGGATCCCTATAGACGATCTCTCTAGTGTGCATACTTGCGAATCATGACAAATGCGCAAACAGAATATTGAGTTCTGAAACAGCGACTGACACCAACATATCTACTTATCACTTGCCGCGTTTCGTGACCGTGTCTAGTAGCGAACTACAAGGTTATTAATACATGTGGGATGGATAATTGACATGTTTCAATAATAATAGAATTGTAAGGGTGTAGCCACCTCATTGCCTAAGAGCTCTGTCTCTTGCAGTCAGTTACGTTGCATTGTGCCAACTTCCCAAAGCAGCGAATTATGTGGTTATGTCACCAGTGTCGCGCAGCGCCATACACAATAAAAGTTTTTCAGACAGAGGCCATGGTTTAGTTATGAGTGACAAAAGGAAGGAACCGAGGGGACGATCATGCAATGGCACCAGACAAATGCGAGAACATTGTTTTAAATGTTCGTACCAACTAAGCAGATACATCTTCACCTGTTGGCAAAAAAGCTTACCGTCGCGAAAAGGATTTATGCAGGGTTTACTTGAACGTTGGTTCAATATGAACTTTAAATATGCTCATAAAACACCAAAGTATGTGAAAGATCAGGTATTATTTTTGCGCAAAAACGAACATAAAGTTTTTTATTTGAAAGAGCAACATCCTCCAGCAAACATACAACCCGTTTCTGCAAAACAATCTCTGCACACAGCTAATAATTCCAAGATGAGAACTAGGAGACCAAAATAACATTGAAAGATCATCTTTCGGATAAACAAATTAGCTAAAGCTAATACTGTTCTCTCAAAGTTGCTACCTGGAGATGTTAATCTCTGAATCCTTAACTGTGTAGTTTACGAAAAGGCGGTCTCTCTGCTGAGCTGCAATAAAAGTAATAATACTTTAGTACGCCTGAGTAATACCAGCGAGTTATTGCACAGCTCTAGTTCACAATTGAAATGACGAGACCGCACGCATCAACTGTTCAGTGCGTGATTAGCTACAAAACATGAAATAAAAAATTTACTCCAAAAGTTAGAGCACTTGCTCAAAACTTGAGGAAAGCAAATCACACACTGAACAAGTGTAAACTGTTAAACATCAAGCATCACTGGACGCAAAAAATTAGAGCTCTTCCAGCAGACAAAGAGCGCCTTGAACAGCGGGTAGAATAAATTCAGGGAAATTCCACCTTTTCCACTCAACCTTTCCGCCTGTTTAATGAAACAACATGTGCCGTTGAAAATCCGCCTGGTCAAAAAGAGGTTAAAGTTTTCTGGGAGCATTTATATTGAGATACATATAGGCTAAATCAGGACGCTGCAGATATATCACTCTTCCGTAACTTTTGCTAAAGGTAAATGTTGCAACGTCCAGAAGAGGAGTGTCCGCTAATTACTGCCAAAGTAGTAAAGAAAGTTATTGCTAGAACTAAAAACTTTTGAGCACTAGGGACAGATAGAATTATCAACTTTTTCTGAAAAAAGTTTGCTTCTATACACCAACATCTGGCTCGTATATTTACTACTTTCTTAAACGGAAAACAACCTGTTTCGCAGTGGTTGTTAAAAGCAGCAGGATACTTATCCCTAAGACCGAAGATTTGTCAAGTCCAGAGAACTGAAGACCCATAGATTGTTTAAATACCATTAAGTCATTTCACTTTCGGGGTAGACGAGCCTCACTAGGTGGAACGCTACAAGCTAATTACTGGCATCATTAAAAAGCGATTATAAACATTTATAGAGCCAGTATGAAGTGCAATAGTTGACCAAGATGGACACAAAAGAGGGCTGGAAGGTTGCAGGAAAAACTTGTTGATAAAGAGGGGTATTACCTAAGACTCAATCAGATATCTGCTTAGTCTGTTTATGTATTAGATTGACTACCGTAAGGCATTCGAAAGTTTGAACCAGGAGCTACTCATACAGTTCCATGAGTGACTAGAGGTGCATCAAAAAATAGTGAGATTCATGAAAAAAGTTATGCTCTTGTGGCGGAGAAGATTTGTCATTATGTCTGACAAAAAACAATTGACTGCCAGTTCTATCACTTGCAAAAGGGGGGGTCTTCCAAGGACATTTTCTAAGTCCGATACTTTTTTGCATCTCCCTTTTGGCTCTATCTTTTGTGCTCCAAAGCAAAAAGTCTAGATTCCTATGTGGCCTGCCGAACAGCAAAAAAAATGAAGGTCAACCACCTTTTACACATGGACTACCTTAAACTTTCTGCTTTTCAAAAAGAGGACTTTAACATCCTAATGGTGGCGGTAAATAGGTACTCTAAAACGACTGGCACGAGCTTTGGTCTAGACAAGTGTGCCTGCTTTCACTTACACCAAGGAAAACTAGAAACTACATAGCGCGATGTTCAGGATGTTTAGCTTATAGTCGGAAACACGATTCAACATTTTGGTGATGGGAAAACATATACATATCTTGGAATACCGCGAGCAGGCATTCAAGATGTGCGTGTGTTAAAAACAAACCTTAAAAAACGGTTTCGCCAAATTCTCAAGAAAATTTGGGCTTCCGCATTATCTGGAAAGAATAAAATCCAGGCGACTGATATGTTGGCCGTTCCTATACTGCTCTACACGCTTGGGGCGGTAAAATGGAACGTCAATTAGTTTGATGTCTGCTATTCTAATGGCATGAAAAGCATGGCTTTCTTATGAAACCTGATTGTTGTCCGAGTAAAATAGTAAGGATTTTGAGATCTTCACAGATAAGCCATTTCAAGATAAGTATTTTAAGATTTTTATACTACTATTTTATCTTTAGTCTTCATCTTTATACACATCTTTTTTTAGGCAATTCGTTTACTTTCTTATATCATAACAGTGAACCAATGATGTCTCTTTATCCTTTGTGAAACATTCCCGTAATTATGTATCTTTATTGCGAGAAAATGTGACATTAACGTTTGGTTGTAAGGGGTTACTTTTCTTAAGAAATGAAGCAGCAAATTTTAAACCATCTTTTATTAATCATGATCTCTAAAAAAATCATTAAATTTCGACAGCGATCTGAGCAAAAAAGTTTTCGATTCGTCGTTATATGCTACGTAATCATCTACTTTATTGACATTTTCATCATTTGTCATCGCTTTCGCTGCCTTCTTCAGAATGTTTTTTAGTAACAAAATACATGTATTTTGAAAGGCGCGAAGTTGGCTTGATAAAATTTATCGCTTTAAAAAATTTCCGGCAACAAATTTTGTCCTTTGTTTTTTCTGTGTAAGCGAGCGTTATATACATTTCTAAAAGTACACTATCGCTAATCTGAGATTTATAATCATTACTTGATATCATTTATAGCTGTAACGATATCATCGCAGCGAGTGTCTAGATTAGCAGCATTTATGCTGCTATGACAGATACAACTAAAAGGAGTTTCACACAAAAAAAAGACTTTAAGCTGTTTACAAATTCATAATCTTGATAAATGTGCAGATTCATGTTGTCACATTTGCAGTAAATATGAAGCAAAGTCTTTACGTTAAGAAATAGAGCCAGATGTAGAAAGTCTCTATGAAAATTGTTTTAATTGTAAGTTAGCACACAAAGTCATAAAATTAGTTTTTCGCATAATCTGTAGTGCCTGCAGACTGATGTTATATCGTTCGCAAAAATGCACAAAAAAATCTAGAATATTCAACACCAACTACATGAAAAAAACTACTGTTATGAAGAGGCTGCTACTTTTGTATGAATGACGTAAAAGGATTTACAAGAAAAAATAAGAACACTATTTTATACATTAATGTATCCACATTAATAAGACCAATCGGAATATATCAAAAAGAACATAGAGTTGATAGTTCTGCAAAAACTTTGATGTTGTAGAAGTCGACACCAATGCTGAAGAAGAAGGCAGTGATAAAGTTGACCATGATGACGATCCTGGAGAAAGCAGCGATAGCGCTGACAATTATGACTACGACGAAAAAGATAATGACGTAGCATATAAAGACAAATCAAAAACTTCTTTGCTAATACCGAATTTGGAATTAAATGATTTCTTTCGAAATCCAGGATAACTAAAAGATGGTTTAGAATTCACTGCTTAATTTTTTAAGAAAAGGAACATCCTGCAACCAAACGCGAAAGTCACATTTAATTTGAATATAGATGAAGAGTTACAGGAATATTTCACACAAGATATATAGACATCATTAGTTTATTGTAATAATAAAAGAGTTTTAATGAAATGCTTGAAAAAAGATGTGCATGAAGATAAAAACTGGAGACTTCTGATCGACGCTTCGAAACGTAGCTTAAAAGCCGTTTTACTACATAACACAAATATGTATTCCTTCGTTCCAATTGCACACTCAATGGTGATTGAAAAGGAGTATAACAATTTTAAAATACTTCTCAAAAAATTAAATTACAGAGAGCACAAATAACTCATCTGTGGAGATCTCAGAACCCTTACTATTCTATTCGGGCAACAATCAGGTTTCACAAGAGAGCCATACTTTTTATGCCAGTTGGAATAGCAGAGATCGAACTAATTATTATAGAAAAAAATTTTTGCCTAAGAAAAAATTCTTCAGAACTAGTTCTCACAACATCATTAAACACTCTTGTTGATGCTAAGAAAATTCTTATTTTACCCCTTCACACCAAGCTAGGACTGATGAAGCCATTTGTTAAAGCTTTAGATAAGGATGGTCAATGTTTTGAGTATATAGGTTAGAAATCCCTATCTGTATCTAATGCTAAATTGAATGAAGGTGTATTCGATGGGCCACAGATCCGTACGTTATTTAAAGACTTTAACTTTGTCACTTAAATAACTAACGTTAAAAAGGAGTGCTAGAAAAGTTTCAAAGCAGTATCAACGAATTTTTTAGGTGAATATAAGAATCCTGACTACAAGAAAATTAAAGCCAAGATCGTAAAGAACTATAAAAATTTAGTTTGTCTAATAAATTTAAAATTACACTTTCGCATTTACACTCATATGAGATTTCCGAAAACTCTAGAGATTACAGTGAATTGCAAGCGGAACGGTCTCGTCAAGACATAAAAGTGATTGAACAGCAAAATCAAGGTAGATGGAATGAAGCTATGATGGCTGATTTTTGCTAGATGCTAATGAGATAAACGAACAGAAGAAAGAAAAAGCGTAAGCGAAACACATTACATAGAAGTTTAGAAAAAAAAGAACAAGGTATAGTAGTTTAATTAGAATTCAGCACATAGATTAAATACAATCAAAGGTCATACGTCCTTAGAACTTTGAATAGTGAGAGGCAAGGGAACTTACTCTAATCTAGCATCCCAAAGAAAACAAAACTTACTACGTCCACGTCGATGTTGCTATGTAACGCTGAAAGTATGATTAATAAAATTAACATAGCCTAGATGCGTTAGGCCACTTTAAGCTGCAAATTTATATTCAGCTCATTAAATTACATAAAGATATGTACTAAATATTCGTACATTAAGCTATTTTCTCTTTTGTACTATTTTCTTTGAGTATTAAACTACTTTGATGATTTTGAGGCAATCTTAGAGGCTGAAACCCAAACGCAGACTCGTTAGGCCTCTTGAGATTTTGAATTTAAATACAACGCAGCAAGAGACATAAGAATATGTACGTTTGGACTCAGATTCGAGGTGTAAGTTTCTCATTTTTTAACTTTATATTGCAAAAATCGGCTTAATTGTGTATTTTGAAATGGTTTTTTGAGGCTAGGGCCAAATCTAGACCTGCTGGGCCGATGTAGGTTGTAAATTTAAATACATCGCAATAAAGACATAAAAAGATGTACGTTTTCATTTAGATTTCAGGTGTAAGTTTTTCATTGAAGGGAAAAATCAGCTTTATTAGCAATTTTCAGATATTTTTTGAAGTAAGGGCTAAACCTAAACCTGCTGACCCGATTTAGGTCAACTTTTCAAATTAAGCGTATCAAAATACATAAGATTGAGTACATTTCGACAAAGATTTGAGGTTTTTGATTTTTTGTTCAACTGTGTTTACGTAAAACAGCTATTTAGCCAGTTTTGAGGTGTTTTATTGGGGTTTGGGCTCAACCTAGATCCGCTGGACAAATTCTGCGACTTTTTTTTGTTGTGTTTTTTTTCGAGGTTGGGGACAACAAACCTAGACCTGTTTGGCCAATTAGGGTCGCCAAGTTAAATTCTGCGTATTAAAACACATAAGGTTGTGTACATTTTGACTAAGATTTTAAGTTTTTAATTTCTTTGTTCAACTTTGTTCACGCAAAAACAGTATTTGGCCAGTTTCGACGTGGTTTATGGAGGTTAGGGCTAAGCCTAGATCTGCTGAACAAATTCTGAGGCTATATTTAAATTCAGCGCATTAAAATACATAGAGGTACATGTGTCTTATACCCAGATCTGACAATTTTTTTGTGGGGCTGTGAAATTAACTGCTTAGGAGGTATGGATGCTTTATTTTCAACCCAACTTAACAAGATTCCGGCTTGCTAGCGTCAGGCTCAATCAAACGCGAACCGGAAGCAAAAAGCTGTTCTTCTGAGATCACATCATCTGGCCCGTTACTTCTATTCTGCATGACATTTTACAAAGGCTAGTAGCTCTAAAAATGTATCCAGGGGTTCAAGGTCATTCGAAGGTCAAACTGTGAAAAAGACAATGAAAAATCCAAAAAAATACATCAATAGGTTTTTGGGTCGCTACATCTGAATTCAAGGTCCGTTGACTCCTATCACATCATATTCAAGGTCATTTGAAGGTCAAATCGTAAAAAATACAACAAAAGAATCCTGAAAATGATTTATTAACTCAATGTCAAGTAGAAGTAATTTAAAAGTCAAGTCAATATTATTTCAAGGTAAAGCTGAAAAATGCCCCATAAGGAAGTTTCTTTTGTGTACCAATGCGGTTTTGGGGTTGCTGAATCTAGGTTAAAGAATATTTTTTTCCCTTAAGGTCAAGCGTTAAAATTTTCATTTTTGAAATAAGTAGTGCGGGTGATTAGGGGGCGTGGGTGTGGTCCGCTTAGGGTGGGATTGACTTTTCATTTTTAGTAGACACTGTAGGAATTTTTCGCGAATTTTTTATCCCAACTCTAATTTGGCTCAAAAACTGGCCTTTGAGAACCCACACCTTTCAACCTAAACGTTGAATTTCTAAGCTGAAAAAGCGAATTTCTTACATTACAGTTCAAGTTTTAAGTGCAAAATAAAATTTTTGAATAAAATAAAGTTTGTGGCAGTGAGGCTAGACGGCAGAAGTGAATCTTTAAAGGATTGACTTTAAAATTTTTGGTGAGGAATCATCATATGTTTTGAAAAGGTCGTACAGTTAGAGAGTGCAGGGAGAGAGAGTGCATATACATGCTTAGCAGAGGTGTAGTGACAATATCGAAATAAAGTCTTTAGAGCAATTGCGAATCGCAGCACCAGAGGGAGCGTCGAGTAGAAAGAGTCGGTTTGAAGAGTGCGTAATAAAATAATTAAATTCAAATAAAATAAATAAATTAGTTACTAAAAAAGATAAATTCACAACTGAAATATAATAGTAGGCCTTCTAACTAAAAAAAAACTTTTAACGAAAAATAGTTGCATTTTTTTATTGGGTTCTATTGATTCAGTTCGCATCGAAGTAAATAAACGTTAAATGGAAAAAAGAGGATTAAAGGTAAAAACTTGCTAAGTATGTTTTAAAATAATAGTAATTTCTATAATTTATGGACTAAAAAATGATAGTTTAAGTGAATAATGAAATTTAGTCTTAAATAAACTGTTATACGCGCGCGCAGGCGCGCGCCAACTTTCGTGTTCATTTTCACGATTTCCCCAATTTGAATTTTGAAAAAACTTAATTTTTGTACAACGACATTTGCGGGTACTCTTAATTACATTTTTGTAAATTAGGGGATCAATGTACTACATTGACAAATTATTAAGACATTATTACTCATAATTTCATTTAATTATATTCTCATCTGATGCTCAGTTTACAATATGAAAATCATTAAGTATGTATTTGCTTTAAAATGTTTAAATACTTCTAACGTTATATTTTTTAATTTGAACTTTGTTTTCTTGAAATATGATTTTTTTTAAACACACACTAATTCAAGAAAACAAAAATTTAAGCAGAAAAATAACAGCGTATCAAAATACATAGCCTAATAATTGAAACATACCTGCATATAATTTTGAAAATTACTTTAAATACTTATTTTACGGTCATTACTGTGTATCAGTGCATCAAAAAACATCGCTAAATCTTTAAAACATTATTACCTCCAATTTTTAAAATTACATAACGATTCAATACTTATTTAAACAAATATGAATCATTAAACAATTACTTACATTTAAACTTTTAAATAATTTAAAAAAACAACAGTGTATGGAAATGCATCGCTTAATGATCTTAACATAATCTACATATAATATTAAAAATTAAATTCAGGCAATACCCTTCTTTTTTCATGGCTATCATACCGGTAGATCAGGTACCACTTCTCTTCAGGAAAGTTAATTGGAAAATTTAAACTTTGATAAATTTAAGCTAAAATCTCTTCTTTAAAATTAAATTAATGAAATGATAAAATAATCACTCGTTCTAGAATTGTAATAAAGAATGTGAAAGTATGCGTCAAATTGACCTCTTATGTTGATAACGCGCGAAAAACAACAGACGAAAGAATGCAGTAGAATTTTATGGTCAATAATTGATAACAACAATTTAATATAATTATATGATTGAAAAAGAGAGATATGTCTTAAATATAAGCCAAATTTAATTATACATATTACTGCCAATATTAAATTACACAATGTTAATGTTAATAAACAATTTATGTTTCTCAACCAAAAAAATGAAAATTTAACTTTTGTGCAGTTTAATATTGCGAGGAAAATAAATCAGTGATTAATAAATCAGTTTACAACATGAAAATTAATTGAAAATTATTTTCATTGAAACATTTAAATAATTTCTACTTCATATTTTAATGATAATTTAAATTATACATAAAATTTTCGACTTATTTCAGAAAAAACTTAATCTGAATTTAGAGACTTATTTCAAAACAACACAAATATTGATAAAAATTGCATAATGGGAATGACGGTATTTTAAATATAGATCAACTTTTATCATCCAAATTATAGCCAATATTTTATTGAATAACCTTGAAGTAAATAATCAATTTATTTTACTAAATAGAGGAAAATTAAAATTAAATCTTAATGCAATTTAATACTGTAAAAAAAATTTATAAGTCAATCTTTCATCAGTGCACAACATAAAAAGCATTGAACACTTATTTTCATTGAAACATTTGAATCAATTTTTTTAAATATTTTCTTTCTTGAAATTTTATTTCTGAAAATTTGAATTTCGAATAAACTTTTGTACTAATTTAAAAAAAAATTGAAACATAATATTTGGAAACAGTTTTAAAAATTGAATTCAGATATTGATTTAAGCTTTAATCTATAAATTCAAACATTGAAATAACTTTTACTTTCCTTTCTTTTAATTTTTACTTTCATTTCTAAGAATCTGATTCACTAGTAACCTTTTATACTTATTTCAGAAAGAATTAGAACATATTCATATGTAATTTTTAAAATTAAATTCAGATACCCATTTTACAACATCAGACATGTTTGAAAAATGATATATAAGTAAAATAGGGATATTTTAAATATAAATAAACCTTTATTATGCAAATTATATTCAATATTGCATTACATAACCTTTCAGTAATTGATCAATTTATCTTACTTAATTTTATAAAAACTAAATTTCGAACCTTACATAACGTAACATTGTAAGAAATTATTTAGCTAATAAGTGATTCATCATTTTGCAAAGAAAGAAGCATCAAACAATAAAGTCTATCAAAACATTTAAATCATTTTTACTTTATGATTGTTTTTATTTTTCATCTACGAAAATTTGATTTATTGATAACCTTTTAAACTTATTTCAGAAAATGTAAGTTTTTATATAATAATAAAGTTATGATTATAAAGTTATAATTATAAAATTATTAAATGAGTAATCAGTTTACAACATAAAAGAATAAACTATTGTTTTCATGAAAATATTTAAATAATTTGTACTTAAATTTTTTTTAACTTTAACTTTTATTGATTTATACTTCATTTATTAAGAATGTCTTTAAATAATTCCAGAAAATTAAAATTTTAAAAGAATAAATTAATTTTAATATAATAGTAATAAATATTTTAAATAAAATAAGTTTTAACATTATTTTATTTGAGAAATTCAAATAATGCAAGAAATAAAATAAAATAAATGATCAGAAAAAATATATTCAATTCAAAAAATTTTTAATTTATGTATTTGAAAAAATTTTTAATTGCTTTTGTGAAAATTTGAATAAATAATTATCTTTTATGCTAATTCTAGAAAAAATTAAATACATGTAAATATAATTCGAAAAATTAAATTTAGGGAATCATTTCCCAACATCACAAACATATTCAAAAATTATATAGTTTTAATGAAATATTTAATTACATACCTCAAAGTAAATAATAAATTTATGTTATTTAATAGAAAACAATTAAAATTGAATCTTCACGTAATTTAAAATTGTGAAAAAAAAATTATTCAGCTAATAATTAAATAATCAGTTCAGAACATAAAACGCATTAAATAATTATCTCCATTGAATCATTAGAATAATTTTTACCTAATAGTTTTCTAAAAATTTAAATTATTAATAAACTTTCAAACTTATTCTAGAAAAAAAATATGTACATATAATTATAAAAATTAAATTCACTCATTTAACAACATCAGAAACATTTGAAAAATTATGTAACTGGAATAGGGGTATTTTGAATATGAATACATTTTTATTATACAAATTAGAGCCAATATTCAATAAGATAACCTCAAGATATTTCATACATTAAAAAAATTATATAATTTTAAAAGAGGCATTTTGTATTAAAAGTAAACTTTTATGATACAAATAATAGCCAATATTCAGTTAAATAACCTCAAGATATTTCATACATTAAAAAAATTATATAATTTTAAAAGAGGCATTTTGTATTAAAAATAAACTTTTATGATACAAATAATAGCCAATATTCAATTAGATAACCTCAAGATATTTCATACATTAAAAAAATTATATAATTTTAAAAGAGGCATTTTGTATTAAAAATAAACTTTT
>JAUELO010000231.1:516639-526752 GCA_032357855.1 Amphibolips quercusostensackenii | reverse complement strand
GTTGCCGGATGTGGTCCTTTACTACATTTACTTCAGAATTTCAAGAAGACACAGGCTCGAACTTGCATCGAAAATTCCTGGACCACCTGGACTTCCGATTGTTGGAAACGCGCTTGAATTTATGGGAAGCTCTGATGGTATTTAACAAAACAATTATTAATTTAAACAAATTTTAGGTGATGAATAAATTAGTTATGTGTTTATCAGAGTTTATGAAGAACTTCCACTAAAAGTGTTTCAGAGTGAAAATTTTTTATTTGAAAATTTGAAATTAGAAGGTTTAAATTTTTCTAGATTCAATTAAGATTGTTAATTAGTACAGCCAGCCAGAAAATTTATTTAATTCTTTTTTTAATTAAATTTTAATTTTTGAAAAACATTTTTTTCAGCTATTTTCCGTAAATTCTACGAAAGGTCGTTCGAATTCGACCAAGTCATTAAGATTTGGATTGGACCAAAACTTGTTGTCTTTTTGGTCGACCCTCGAGACGTAGAAGTAATCTTGTCCAGCAACGTTTATATCGACAAATCCAGCGAATACAGATTTTTCCAACCCTGGTTGGGTAATGGTCTTCTTATTTCAACAGGTAAGTTTTTTTTAACAGAAAAAAATACTATTAAATTAATTACAAAATCTCAGAATCGTTGTACAAAACAAAAAAAAAAGTTAACCTGCAACAAAATAGTTGACATTCGAATCCAAATAAATTTTTATTTAAAATCAAAAAAAAAAGATTAAGTTTATTCAAAAAAGACAAATTTTTTAAAAAGTAAGTGAATCATCAAACAAAAAAAATTAAATTTCTACCAGTTGTATTTTTTACAAAAAAAAAATAAATTTTCTCGAAAAGAAATGAGTTTTCTGAAAAAAAGATTAATTTTCTAAAAAAAATACAAATTTCCGATTAAATTTAATTAAA
Organism: Amphibolips quercusostensackenii; assembly: GCA_032357855.1. Classification (NCBI taxonomy): domain Eukaryota; kingdom Metazoa; phylum Arthropoda; class Insecta; order Hymenoptera; family Cynipidae; genus Amphibolips; species Amphibolips quercusostensackenii. The sequence goes on along the minus strand of JAUELO010000231.1, from coordinate 525,832 downwards.
ATTAAAATATGCTCGGACCTAGCATCGCACTCCCATCCATGTGCTAACATAGGACGGAACTTTGCGTTACTGAGCCAGTTGTGTTTTTCACAAAAAATATTAATTATTTTCCAAAAGAGATGAGTTAAAACAAAAAAGAATAATTTTCTAAAAGAAAATCAAATTTTTCAAACTAAATTTGCTTGAAATTAAAATATTCTCGGACCTAGCATCACACTGCCATACATGTGCTAACATAGGACGGGACTTTGCGTCACTGAGCCAGTTGTATTTTTCACAAAAAAAGATTAAATATTTTTAAAAAAATGAGCTTTCTTCAAAAAAGATTCATTTCCTAAAAAAAATAGAAATTCGCAACTAAATTTGCTTGAAATTAAAATATGCTCGGACCTAGCATCACACTTCCATCCATGTGCTAGCATAGGACGGAACTTTGCGTCACTGAGCCAGTTGTATTTTTTACAAAAAAGATTAAATTTTTTTTGAAAACAATGAGTTTTCTTCAAAAAAGATTAATTTCCAAAAAAAATACAAATTTGCAACTAAATTTGATTATATTTAAAATATGCTTGGACCTAGCGTCACACTCCCATCCATGTGCTAACATAGGACCGAACTTTGCGTCACTGAGCCAGTTGTATTTTTTACAAAAAAGATTAATTTTTTTCCAAAACAGATAAGTTTTCTACAAAAAAGATTAATTTTCTAAAAAAATACAAATTTTCAACTAAATTTGATTGAAATCAAAATATGCTTGTACCTAGCATTTTACTTTTATCCATGTGCTAACATAGGATGGAACTTTGCGTCACTGAGCCAGTTGTATTTTTTACAAAAAAGATTACATATTTTTTAAAAGAAAAGACCTTTCTACAAAAAAAAAAATTAATTTCCTTAAAAAAATAGAAATTTTTAACTGAATTTGATCAAAATTAAAATATGCTTGTACCTAGCATCACACTCCCATCCATGTGCTAACATAGGACGGAACTTTGCGTCACTGAGCCAGTTGTATTTTTCACAAAAAAGATCAAATATTTTTTAAAAGAGATGAATTTTCTACAAAAAAGATTAATTACCTAAAAATTCAAATTATCAACTAAATTTGCTAAAAATTAAAATATGCTCGGACCTAGCGTCACACTCACATCCATGTGCTAACACAGGATTGAACTATGCTTGTTTCTATAGCCCCTCCATAAAACAGATGAATTTTCAAACAAGAAAACTAATTTTCTACCAAAAAGACGAATTTTAAAAAATTACTCACATTTTCAACCAACGAGATTAATTTTCAACAAATTTGTTTAACTTTGACCCAAATAGTTAAATTTTCAAGCAAAAAAGATAAATTCTCAGCAAGAAATGTTATAGTTGATATTAAAAGTAAAAAGTATTTTAATTTTAAATCAAAAAAGTTTAATTTATCCACAAATACAAATTTTAAACAAAATAGTTTGATCGTCAACCTAAAGGGATTTTAATTTTTAACCTAATAATTGCGATTTTAATAAAAAGAAGTTGAACTTTCCACCAAATGACATTAATTTTGAAGCCAAAAAGCGAATTTTTCACGAAGAAAGATTTTTCAGTCAAAAAAGAAAAAGAATTTTAAACAAATTATAATTTGAACATAAAAATAATTTTCGATAAAAAAATAAAAATAACTATTAATTTTTTCAGGGTCCTTCGTTTATTTGCCTCAAGATTACATACATATAATTTTTCTATGTTTCTTAAAGAAATTCAAAAAAATTTTTGAATATTTCAGATATATCGAAAAAGTATCTAAAAAATTTCTAAGAAATTTTTTTCTTATTGTACAGAATTGAGAAAAAATAGGAAAAATTAGAGCCAGTTTAAAAGAGATTTAGAAATTTCCGTTGCTTAGAAAAAATTTTAAAATGTTTTTTAAATTTTCGAAAATCTTTCAAAGTCTTAAAATATCACTTTCAATATTCTTAGGAATCTTTGAAAAAATTCTTTTAAAAGCCTGAATCCTTTCAAAAACTTTTTTAAAAAAACTTCAAAAATTAATTTCGAAATCTTCAAAAATTTCTACTCACGAGCTTCAAAATATCTTTTAAAATGTTTAGAATTTTTCTGAAATTTTTTTAAAAATTCTGCAAAATTAAGAAAGTTGCTTTAAAATTCTTTTAGATTTTTTGTTGCTAAAAAATTTGGAAATATTTTGGAATGTTTTGAATTCTTTTCAAATATTCTCTTGAAATAAATTTTGTTAAATAAACAATCATTTGAAATTTTCCCAAACATCTTACGAAAATTTATTGATTCATTTGAAACCTTTTAAAATTTTTTAAAAACATCTTACTTTTTTATTAAATTTTTTAATTTAAAAAATTTTTAAATTTTGCTTTAAAATTTTCTAGTCTCTTGCGAAATTTTAAAAAATCATGTGAAATGTTTAAAAAAAATTTTGATATTAAAATTAATTTTTCATAATAAAAAATCAATTATAATTTTTTCTGGGTGCTTGGGAAGAAAATTATTATCTTAAGCCTTTCAAGATCCTTAAAAATCTTTAAAATCTTATTTCAAAATCTTGAGAAGTCTACATTTAGTTTACAAATTTTGAAAATAATTCAAAATTTTTAATTATTTGTGAATTTTTTTGAATTTTCCAAAACTTCAAAATATATTTTGAAATAATTGAAATTTTTCCTATAATTTTGTTAAACATAATTTTTTAAATAATAAATTAATGAATAAAGATTTTGAAATCCTTGTCTAGACTCCCATCTCCTAACAATTTTAGATTATGTTAGCGTTTTACAAGAAAAATGGGTATTTTTAGTAAAAAATTATTAGATTTCAAAGATAACATTTTTAAAAAAATTTTTTTTCAATTTTCTTAGCGTACTTGACCAGAAATTGAAATTTAAAAAAAAAATCCCCAGATTTTAAAGGTTAATAATTTTTTAAGAATCTTAGGTGACGTCAACGTTTTACACCAAAAATTGGTATTTTAAAAAAGTACCAGAGAACCGAAAAAAATTTTGTTGTGTTCAGCGAGAATTTTTTTTAAATCATTTCTAATCTTTTATTCTTAATTGCTACCTAAAAGTAAAAAAAAAAGTTTTTAAATAATTTTTGGGCGCTACCGGAATAATTAAAAAAATTTCTAAAGTTTTGAAAATTTCCGTGTTTAGGTAAATCTGTGGTTTTCCTTTTTCAGGAAGGAAAAGAGACTAATATTCTCCGCCGGGAAATAATTTCGCGACTTAAATTGCCAATTGCATGAGCAGTAGAACGAAAGTAAAATTAACGTCACTTTCTAGTGCGCTGAGGATTTTTTTTATTTTTTGCACATTAAGAAAAGAAATTCTTCACAAATATGGTGAAGAACATTGTTTAAAAAAATCGTTTTTTTTTTATTTCAATTATTTTAATTTATTTATTTTTTACTTATTATCTTTACACTTTCAGAATAAACAAAAATTTTTTTTTATTCTGACACCGAATTAAGAAATGATTCTATACATAAGAATTAACCAAATTAAATAAAAAAGGAATTATAAAACCGGAAAAATAAGATTCTGAATTTGCAAGAATTCTAGATCAATCTATAGAATCTATCCCCCCCTTCCTAATTACTCCCTTCCTTATCGTGTGAGTCACGCTTACCCCGAAAAGGACATGGCTTAATTGTATAATAATAATAATAATTTTCAAAAATAAAAATTTATTAAAATTAAATGTTCTCTATTGTTGCCTAGTAGGAAGATAAAAGAAATTTTTAGAGCAAACGTGCGACTGTAGACATTCAGAGCAATAAAACAATCTCTTAGCACTTAACTTAAAGAGGGAAATGCCAGGTGAACCGTGAGAAGCAAAACAGGAAGAAAACTCACCTGAAGTCTAATTGCTTTCTCTGTAAAACTGACGCGTCAAGCGAATCACTTAAATGCAATTTAAGACCATGTTATACTCACACGATTCCTACCTTACCGACATTTTCGCATAATAGCTCACGTCCACAGGAATTGAGATATTGAGCTGAAAATTTAGGAAATTGATGAAAGACACTAAAAACGGTTTTGTGATTCCCAATTTCTCGAAATACATACAAAATTTATAATCCTATCAGATTGTCCAGTTTAAAATGATCTAATGGCTGGTCCCAGATCTTGCGTGCTTATCACAAACTAATTGCACCCAATTTCCACTTGAACCTCCTAAAGAACTTCATCAACCTCTTTGATCTTTTCCATGCCAGCTTTTTGAAATTTAGAATCCTGTCAGTTAGTCTAGTTTAAAATATTCCAATGAATGGTCCTAGATCTTGCGTGCTTATCACAAACTAATTGCACCCAATTTCCACTTGAACCTTCTGAAGAACTTCATCAACCTTTTCAATACCAACTTATTCAAATTTAGAATACTGTCAGTTGGTCCAGTTCAAATTATAATCTAATGGCTAGTCCAAGATCATGCGTGCTGATTACAAACTAAATTGCATCCACTTTCTACTTAAACCTCCTAAAAAACTTTATGGATCTCTTTAATACCAACTCCTTGATATTTTCAATACTGTCAGTTACTGCAGTTTAAATTAATCTAAAATCTTTTAACTAAAATTAATTTAATAAAATTAAAAATAATGTAATGTCAAAAATGGCAAGCTCATCGCAAACTTATTGCACCCGCTTTCCACTTAAATGTCCTGAAGAGATTTATGGACTTTTGTTATACCTGACACACCCCTAAAATTTATAATCCTATCAGTTGGTCCAGTTTAAAATAATCTAATGGCTGGTCTTAGATCTCGCGCACTCATTACATACTAAATGGCACCTACTTTCCACTTGAACCTCCTGAAGAACTTCATCGACCTCTTCAATACCAACTCCTTAAATTTTAATTTCCTGTCAGTTGGTCCAGTTCAAAATAATTCAATGGCTGGTCCCAGATCTTGCGTGCTGATCACAAACTAAATTGCATCCACTTTCCACTTGGACCACCTGAAGAACTTCATTGATCTCTTCAATACCAACTCCTTAAAATTTTAAATCCTGTCAGTTAGTCCAGTTTAAAATAATCTAAAAACTTTCAACTAAAATTAATTTAATAAAATTGAAAATAATGTAATGTCAAAAATGGCAAGCTCATCGCAAACTTACTGCACCCACTTTTCACTTAAGCGTCCTGAAGAGCTTTATGGACTTTTTCTATGCCTGACACGCCTAAAATTTATAATCCTATCAGTTGGTCCAGTTTAAAATAATCTAATGGCTGGTCCCAGATCTTGCGTCGGACGTAAATATGCTATGTTGAAACTGAAAATCGTTCTCTGGACTCTTTTTAGGAACTTCAACTAAAATCCAACTAAAATTTCGTTACTAAAGTTAAACAACTTCTTCAGGTCAAAAATGGCGTGCTCATCGCAAACTGATTGCACCCACTTTCCACTTGAACGTCCTGAAGAGCTTCATCGACCTCTTTAATGCCAACTCCCGTTCCGTTGTTGAAAGAATGCGCAAGGAGGGACAGAAAGAATTTGACATCCACGATTACATGTCTGAAACGACTGTAGAAATCCTCCTCGAAACTGCCATGGGTGTCTCAAAAAGTACCCAGGACAAGAGCGGATTCGAATACGCTATGGCTGTCATGAAGTAGGTTCAATTTTAGAAAAAAAAATTTTTCAACTGAAAGAGATTTTCGAGTTAATCTTTTTTTCTTTTTTCTTTAGGATGTGCGACATCCTCCATCTGCGCCACACTCGTGTCTGGCTCAGGCCCGACTGGCTCTTCAACCTCACCAAATACAGCAAGGACCAGATGAACCTTCTGGAAATCATCCACGGACTCACTAAGAAAGTCATCAAACGCAAGAAGGAGGAATACAAAAGCGGAAAGCGAACTGTCATCAACCCTACTATCGAAAACAGAAATAATGACAAGGATTCAAAGGTATTACTTCAAATAATTATAGCAATAGGTATGAGGCCGCCGTAAGCTTTACCGACCTTTTTTAAACATTGGGTAGATAAATATTGAATATTTTACATCATGTATCAGCAGAGACATATTTGGGTCTCAGTCCGCCCTTGGTCGCCCTTTTTGAAACATTATGTAGACTTCTTTGAACAGTAAAATCCTGATTTCGACCACTATGCGTCCCTAAAAATTTGGCGCTCTTTTTTAGACCTCTGGTGTAAATACGATACTGAATAGTAGTAATGATGATCATAGATTCTGAAGGATCTAATTTTTTAAACAAAATAATTTCAACAGAGTACCACCGTCGTCGAGGGTCTTTCCTTCGGTCAATCTTCGGGTCTCAAGGACGATTTGGATGTTGATGACAACGACGTAGGAGAAAAGAAGAGGCTTGCCTTCCTTGACCTGTTGGTCGAATCTGCCCAGAATGGAGTCGTTCTTAACGACCAAGAAGTCAAGGAACAGGTCGACACCATCATGTTTGAGGTAAACTTTTAAAATATCTTAAAAGTACCTTCAAGTCCAATTCTGATTTTCCCTCATCAATCCTCATTCCCGAGTGGGCTAAAGAAAATTGGCATCCTGATGACCTAAGACGTTCTTAAGACATGAAACGTTTTTGAGACAACAATTTAACAGACATGGGTATTCTAAGGGCGGGTCTGTGGGATTTTGTCAGGATGACAATGTCTTTTTACCCCACTGGATCCTCACGCAGCAAACGAAAAAAAATGGAAAAAATGCAATTTAATTGGAATCTTGAACTCCTGTTGAATCCGGATTTTGAAACATTTGGAACTCTAGTGATTTAGTCTGACCTACCTTAAGACTGATAAATCCGGAGACTTTTTTAAGCCCTATTTAATTCTTGGCTCACCCAATCACTTTTGAATTATTTTTAATCTCTTCGCACGTCATCAATTTTTTCTATCAGGGACACGACACCACAGCCGCAGGATCCAGTTTCTTCCTCTCGATGATGGGCTGCCACCCAGACATCCAAGAGAAAGTCATCCAGGAACTAGACGAAATCTTCGGCGACAGTGACAGACCAGCCACCTTCCAGGATACTCTGGAGATGAAGTACCTGGAACGTTGCCTCATGGAGACCCTCCGAATGTACCCACCTGTACCCATCATCGCCCGAGAGCTCAAAACTGACCTCAAACTCGGTTAGTAAGCCTCTAATTGAAAACCATCATCAGCTACCAATTGCAAGTAGACTGATGGCAGTAGCTGGGTAGTGATTCTCGACTCGTCGAGATCTCAAGCGTTAAGCCCAGACGGGCGTGGTTAGCGCCTTGATTGGTGAACGTTCTTGATTCTCGCTTAGTTGTATTTTCGTTGCCCTTAACTACTGCTAAGTGGGAGGTTTGAAAATTTTTAACCAAAAAGATTCATTAATACAAAATTATTGATAAAAATAATCTTTCAGTTTCTGGAGACTACACTGTCCCAGCAGGATGTACTGTCGTTGTAGCAACATTGAAACTCCACCGACAGCCTAACATCTACCCCAACCCAGATGTCTTCGACCCAGACAACTTCCTTCCAGAAAAGACAGCAAATCGTCATTACTACGCCTTCGTTCCTTTCTCGGCTGGTCCCAGATCTTGCGTCGGACGTAAATATGCTATGTTGAAGCTGAAAATCCTTCTCTCGACAATTTTGAGGAACTTCCGCGTTCAGTCGACTGTCAAAGAGACTGACTTCAGACTGCAAGCTGACATCATCCTGAAGCGTGCTGAAGGCTTCAAGGTCAAGTTGGAGCCAAGAAAGTCAATGGCTAAAGCCCATTAATAAAATAATTTAATGCGATGGAAAAGAGAAAATCATTATACATGTTTAGAGTGTACTTGATAGCACACAACCGGTGAGCGATAGTTTCCACGTACACGTTTTTATGTACATGTTGTAAATTGATATTGTTAGTAAACGTATGTTGCATATATTGTTACCTATTATCATTTACGTTGATATTTATCTCATTCAATAAATTATGCAGTTGGTAAACTGCGAAACCTTAATCTGAAGTTTATTTTTGCAGTTTTCTGTATTAGGAGCTTGGTTTTACTAAGGTCAATTTTTGGACCGGATTTCATTTGAAAATACGATTTATGCGCTTTTTTAAATTTTCGGGTACCCTGAAATTATTATTTGTTTTTTTAATTTGTATTGACAAATATTTTGCGAATATTAATAGTGAGTCTGTTTGAGATGGAGTTTTAAAAAATTTAAAAAATTTAAGTACTGGTATAATTCACAGTATTTACAATTAAAATTATTTTATGGCTGGTCCTAGATCTTGCGCGCTCATCGCAAATTGATTGCACCCACTTTTCGCTTGAATCTCCTAAAGAGCATCATCGACCTCTTCAATACAAAAGCCTTAAAATTTATAAATTATTAAAAAAATATTAAAATTTTTGAAAAATTTCAGTTTTCACAATTTAAGACAATTTTTTAATTTTTGTAGGTTTTTAATAAATTTCAGTAAAACTTTAAATTATTTCAAAAGATACGTATTTCGAACCTTGAGAAGCTTTAAAAAGATTCTGGAATAAAATTAAATTTTTTGTTAGGATTTCAAGGTAAATTAAAATTAATTTTTTATTTTCAACAAATAAATTTAGGAAAATATTTAAAAGTATTTTAAAACATTGCAAATAATTAACTAAAATTTTAGGAAAAAAACCGAATAGGTAAAAAAAATTTCTAAAGATTTCTAGAAAATTTTGCAAGGATTTTTTATTTTACAAAATTTTATTCAAGAAAATATTTAATAAGACTTTGAATCATTCCAAAATATTTCCAAAATTGCCAAAAAAATATCTGGAAGATTTTAAGATAATGACTGAAATAATTTAATTTAAAAGGTAATTAGAAAATTTTTAATAGTTTACAAATATTTTAAAATTAAAATATTTCTGAAAATTTATAAATTATTTCTCAATTTTTTCCAAGCGTTGAAAATTTTAAAATATCTTTTAAACCGACTTAAATTTTTCCTAAAATTTAGTAAAATTCTGTAAAATAAAAAAAATTCTTAGAAATTTTCTGGATACTTTTTTGACTAAATGAACGAAGAAACTTCGAAAATTATTTGACGTCTGAAATTTTCCAAACAGGAATTTTTATTTTTTATTTTTAGAAAACTGTGAGATCCTTTTTTTGCAAACTTTAGAACAGAAACCGTTTTTAAAGATAATTTAAGATTTGTCTCTGACAAT
>JAUELO010000231.1:497600-511074 GCA_032357855.1 Amphibolips quercusostensackenii | reverse complement strand
AGTAACACTTCTCAAGATAAAATATTGCATTTTAAACAAAATAGATAAATTGAAAAAAAAACAGTTGAACTTTCAACCAAAAAGATTAATTTTCTAACATGAAACACGATTTTAAAAAAATATATATATATATTAATTTCATGAATTCTTACCCAGATTGATTTTTTAACTAAAAAATATAAATTTTCAACATTTTAAACAAAATAGTTGAATTTTTAACTAAAAATATCAGTTCTTAATCAAAAATGAAAGTTTAATTTTCAATTTAAAAAAAGTATTTTTCCAAAAAGAAAAAATAACAAAATTTAAGCAAAAGTGACGACTTTACAACTAAAAAAGATAAATTGTCCATCAAAAATTGAATAGTTAAATTTTCAGTTTAAAAAATTTATTTTCTGCCAAAGAGCTGCATTTTAAACTATAATAATGGTTTATTCAATTTTAATAGTTACATTTTCGGTTTGAGAAAAAATTAATTTCAACAAAATAAAAGTAATTTACAAAAAAAATAGTTACATTTTTAAACAAAGTGATGTATTTTCAATGAAATAATGAATCTTTTACTAGAATAATTGAATTTTCAACCAAAGAGATGAATATTTAACTAAAATTATTGAATATTCAACTGGTATAGATGAATTTTAAACAAAAAAGGTGAACTTTTAACAAAAGAACTTAACTTTCCACTGGAACAGTTTTACTTTGAACCAAAAAGATGAATTTTCAACCAAGAAGATGAATTTTCAAACAACAAGATTAATTTTCAAACAAAATGATTAATTTTCTACCAAAAAAAAAAAAACAAATTTTCAAAAATATACCTGAATTTTAAACTGAAAGACAATTTTTCAACCAAATAGCTGCATTTTGAACCAAAATAGATCAATTTTAGCCCCAAATGGAACAGTTACTTTTTCAGTTAAAAAAAATTAATTTTTAACCAAAGAGTCGAATTTTCAACGAAAAAATAGAATATTCAATTGGAATAGTTAGATTTTCAGTTAAAATAAAATTAATTTCAACCGAAAAATCTAATTTAAAAAAATAGTTATATTTTCTAACAAAGTATTTAATTTTATACTACAGTGATGAATCTTCAAACTGAAATAGTCAGATTTTAAATCAAAAAGATTCAATTTCTACAAAGAGATGCTTTTTCAACTAAGAAATATTATTTTTCAATCAAAAATTGAATAGTTAAATTTTTGATAAAAAAAAAAATGTTTAATGAAAGCAGAGATGAATTTTGAATTTAAATAATAAATCATCAACCAAAATAATTAACTTTTAACAAAAGAGTTTAAGTTTCAACCAATTAACTCAATTTTCATTCAAAAAATATTAATTTTAAAAGAAAACGTAGTAGCAGATTTTTTAACCAAAACAAGTTTTAATTTTTAATTAAAAACAGCTGAATTCTACAAAAAATACGACTTTTTAACGTGAGTCGAATTTTCAACGAAAAAAGATTTTTGCAACTAATCTGTTGAATTATCAAAAAAAAAGATGAATTTTCAACCAGCTACTTCAATTTTCAACCAGAATTAGTAATACAACAAAGCTACTTTCACAAATTAAGAATAATTGTTATTTTATTTTATATCGCAAGTTAAAGAAACATTAAGCACGCTCTCGAAAAAAATCCCTGACTTTCAAAAAAATACCTGACTTTCAAAAAAATACCTGACATTTCTAGGTTTTTCCAGTATATGAAAATTCCAGGTTTTCCAGGTTTAGTTAAAAATTTAACGTTTTGGTTAAATAACCAACTTTTCGGTTAAATTTTGAACTCTTTTCTTGATATTTTTTTTTTTTTTTTGAAGATTCGTCATTTTAGTTGAAAATTCATCTCTTTGGTTAAAGACTTACCTATTTTGCTAAAAAAATGTTTTTTTTTCCATTGAAAATTAATTCTCCACAATAAAGATTCAACTACACCACTTTTGGTTGAAAATTGACCCGTTTAAATCAAAAATACAACTATTTAGTTAAAAATTTATAGAAACGAAAAACATATGAACTAAAATTAATCAAATAAAATTTGGACAAAATCACATCCATTTTTCAAAATATTTAGTTAAAAATTAATGTCATTCATTGAAAATCCGTCTTTTTTAAATAAAAAATTCCAATGTTTAGTTAAAAACTTTAGTATAATTTTGAACTCTTCTAGATTTTTTTGTTGAAGATTCATCATTTTAGTTGAAAACTCATCTCTTTGAATTTTTCTTTCTTGAAAAATTAATTTTCTTCATTAAAAATGAAACTTCAATTTTTGGTTGAAAATTAATATTTTCAATAAAAATTATCATTACTGATTGAAAAATCCTATTTTTTAGTACAAAATTAATGATCTTGGTTAAAAACTCTTTTTTTTATTGTTGAATTCAACTGTTCTTTATTTAAAATTGATTTTTTTTTTTAAATATTAAATGATGCATGTTTTTTTAAGAATTCTTTTCTTTGGTTGAAAACTCCTTAAATCTTTTGAAATTCTGAAAAAATCTTTTTATTTTTTGAGATCCCTTGAAATCGTCTAAAAAAATTGTTAAATACTTTGAAATATTTAACCTTCTGAGGATGCTCTTGAGATATTTTTAAATATCGTTAATTTTTGTCGAAATTATTTCGAATCTCTTGAAATTTAATTTTTTTTAAATAACTAAAATTTCTTGCAATTCCAGAAATTATTTTTAATTTTTTTAAATCCCTTAAAAATCTTTTGAAATTTCTTAAAATCTTGTAATTTTGTAAAACCCTTTGAAATCTTCAATTACTGGAAATCCCTTGAAATATTTTTCAATATTTTTAAATTTTTGTTGAAATACTTAAGAATCCCTTGAACTTTTTTTAAAAATCCATTAGAAAATTTTTATATCCCTTTAATTTATTAATTTTTTTAATCCCACAGAAATTCTTCCAAATTGGTTAAAATCCCGCAGTCTTTTGAAATCACATGTAATCACTTCAAAGCTTTCAATTTTTTGAAATCTCTTTAAATACTTTCAAATCTCTTGAAATCTCGCAAAAAATTTTAAAATGCTGCGCATTTTTTGAAAGTCATTTTAAATGTCTTAAAATCGTTCGAAATATCTTAAAACTCTTCAAATTTTTGAAATCTCGAAAAAATCTTTCAACTTTTCGAAACCTCTTAAAATCCTACGAAATCTTTAGAAATTCTTTTAAAATCATTAAAATCCTTGAAAATGTATAAAAACTTTATAAATCCCTTGAAATTTTTTCTTAATTCCATAAGAATATGATTTCCGCAAAAACATTTAAACCCCTCCTGAAATTTTTAGAATCGCTGAAAATGCTTAAAATCGCTTGAAATTCTGAAAAATCTTTTCTTACAATTTTCGTTAAAAATTAATTTTTTTAGGTTAAAAATTCAACTCGTGCGTTGGAAGTTGAAATACTTTCTTAGAAATCCATTTTTGGGTTGAAGATTCATAATTTTAGTTCAAAATTCAACTGTTTGTTTGAAAATTAACTATTTTGTGAAAAATTATATTTTTGTGTTTAAATTCAACTGCTTTGTAGAAAATTCACCATTTTTGCTTTAAAATTCAACTATTTTGTGGATAATTAATTTTTTCAAATTAAGAATGATTTTTTCAATCAAAATTTAATTGTTACATTTTTGGTTAAAAGTTGATCTTTTTAAATTAAAAAATTAACTACACGGTTGAAAATTTAAGTGATTTGTTGAAAATTCTTCTTGTTTGGCAGAAAATAATTCTTTTTGGTTCAAAATTAAACTATTTAGTTAAAAATTGATGCATTTTATTAAAAATTCTTTTTTTTGTGTGTAGAAAATCAATTTTTTTGGTAAAAAATGCAACTATTTGTCTTAAAATTAATCTGTTTTGGTTGCGGATTTAAAAATAAACTATTTGTTTAAAAATTTAAGTAATTTGTTGGAAATTCTTTTTGTTTGGTGGAAAACTGATCTTCTTGGTTTAAAAATAAACTATTTAGTTAAAAATTTATGCGCTTTGTTAAAAATGCGTTTTTTTGTGTAAAAAATCAATTTTTTTGGTCAAAACTGTAACAACTATTGGGTTAAAAATTTATGTAATTTGTTGAAAATTCTTCTTTTTCTGGTAAAAAATTAATTTTTTTGGTTAAAAATTTAACTACTTTAAATAAATTTAATTAGTTTGATAAAAAATGTAACTATATACGTATTTTGTTAAAAATTCGTCTTTATTGGTGAAAAAAAACCTTCTTGGTTGAAAATGCAACTATTTGGTTAAAAATGGATGTATTTTTGTTGAGCATTTATCTTTTTTGGCATAAAATTAATCCTCCTGGTTGAAAATTCAACTTTTTGCCTAAAAAATTGTGTATTTTACTGAAAATTGTGTATTTTGCTGAAAATTTATTTTTTGGGTTAAAAACTAATTTTTGTAAATTTCAAATAAAACTATTAGAAAATGAACTTTTTTGTTGAAACATTTTTCCTTTTTGGCAGAAAATTAATCTTCTTGGCTAAAAATTCAACAATTTGTTTATATAGTTGATGTTTTTTTTTCAAATTCATCTTTTTTGATGAAAAAAACACAATGTTTTTGGTTAAAAATACAACTGCTAGGTTGAAAATTAATTTGCTTTAGTTGAAGATTCAATAATTTTCTTAAAAATTCGTGTTTCCTGGTTAAATCCGATTGTTTTTATGTTATATTAAAACATTTTCGATTAAAAGTTTAAATACTTTCTCGAAAGTTCATTTTTTTTGTTGAAGATTCATAATTTCAGTTGAAAATTCGTTTTATCTTTGTTAAAAATTATTTTTTTACTCAAAATTTGAGTAATTGTTTAGAATTCAATTGCTTGATTGACAACTACCTTTTTTGTTGAAAATTCACATTTTCGACTTAAAAATACAGTTATTTTGTAGAAAATTCCTCTTTTAGGTTTAAAAATTCAACAGTTAGGTATAAAATTCAACTATATGGTACAAATATAAGCTATTTTGTAAAATTTTTTTTTTTTAATTGAAAATTAATTCTACACAATCACAATTTAATTACATCTTTGCTTAAATTTTTTTTTGTTAAAAATTTCAACTATTTACTTTTAAAAATGTAGAAACGAAAAAAATATATGATAAAAATTAATCCTATTGGTTGAAAATTCAATTACTACGTAGAAATTTCTACTGATTTCAAAAATTCAACTGTTCAAAAATTAATCTATTATTGTTGAGAATTAAACTATTTTGTTAAAAAATTAATTCTTTTTGGCCAAATAAATTCAAAAAAACTTACCTTCGGCAAAAGGGCAACGTCAGTTCCTTCCTCTACTATCTGAATCAATTTTTCGGAAACTTCCTCGGAAACAGCCTTCAAATCGTACAAAACATCTAATGAGTAACGACACCAGAGACAGATGAAGATGTTTTTCGACTCACTCAACTGCAAAAAAAAATGTTAATCTACAATAACTAATCAAAAATGAAGATAACGAAAATTTTATCAATTTAAAACTGAACTTACATCGTCCTCGAACAGGTAGAATATTTTGTTGAAAGCGTCGTTATATTTGTTTGTCTTCTTCAAATGGAAAATATATCCCGTCTTTGCAGCTTCCTGGCAAAAATTGCACGCAATTGGTTTCCTCGGCTTGTTCGGGTTCTTCTCTAACTTTTTACGCGACTCTTTATACTTGTGAACAAAATCACAACATTTATCGACCTCGTAGGCGCATTTGTGGCAAATTTTGGTCGATAGAGCATCTTCTTTAGAAGCCTGTTATGCCAACAAAAATTATAAATTAATAATGTTGAGTAGCTTCAAATTATAAAACTAAATCTATATAAATCCATTCAACAACATTTATCAGGCAAGAAATACGAAAATATATCCAGATTAAAAATTATAACACTACTTATAAATTTTATGTACATTTTAATTATATAAATTTCGTTTAAGATCATGCTTTTTAGATGCAAGCTATTAAAATGCAAGCAATCAAATTTAGGATTTTATACTTTTATTTACAATAATTGATGTAAAGTTATTATTTTAGACTTAAATGTTAGTCCCTCAAAATGAACCCAAAAAGTAGAGAGTAGAGAGAAAAATGAAGAAATTTTCTGTTTTTAATGTAAGCATAATTGCATGTGTTATCAAATGAAATTAAAAGTAATTAATCTCTGGCCTCGGACTCACTTTAGAGATCAGAAATAGTGTCATATAATTTTTCAAGTATTAAAAACAAACTTAAATGTTTATTTAAAATGTTATTCATTAGCCTATAAATTATCAAAAGTCCCTATTTCTTTATCGCAGACTCAATTTTTGGTTGAAAGTTCATTACTATCTGTTAAAAAGTTTACTATTTACATTTTTCGTTAAGAATTCGTCTCTTTTATTCAAAAATTGTATTACATGGTTCAAAATTGAATTATATTTTTAAAAAGTCAAACTTCTTGGTCAGAAATTCGACCATTTTATTGAAATTTGGTTGAAAATCCATCTTTTTGGTTTGAAAATGAACTTTTTTTTGCAAAAATTTAATCTTTTTGGTTAAAAATGCAACTATCTGGTTAAAAATTAATGAGTTTCGGTTGAAAATTAACCTTTTTTGTTGAAAACGCAGCAGTTTCGGGGTAAAAATTCAAATTTTATTATAGAAAAATAGTACATTCGACTCAAAAATTAAACAATTTGGTAGAAAATTCAACTCCTTCGTTGAAAGTTGAACTGTTTTCTTAAAAATTCGTTTTTTTGTTAGAAATTCATAATTTTAGTTGAAAATTAGTTTGTCTTTTTGTTAAAAATTATTTTTTTTTGTAACAAATATTTTAATTTTTTGTTGGAAATTCAAATGATTGGTTGTAAATTTACTTTTTTGTTGAAAATTCATATTCTCAGTGTTTAAAATTCAACTGTTTTATAGAAAATTAAACTTTTTGGCTTGAGAATTACACAATTTGGTATAAAATTCAACTATTTAGTACAAAATTAAAATATTATGAAAAAAATTCGTTTTTGTTTTCATACAAAATTAATTCACCTCAATATTAATTTAACTACACCATTTTTTGCTAAAAATTTATCGTTTTTGGTACAAAATTCACGTTTTTGGTCCGACAATTTAACTGTTTTGTAGAAAATTCGTATTTTTGATAACAAAATTAAACAAATTGGTGAAAAATTAAACTACTTGGTTGGAAATTGATGTACTTTGTTAAAAATTCATCTTTTTTGGTAGAAAATCAATCCTTTGGATAAAAATGCAACCGTATTGTTAAAAATTAATCTGTTTTAGTAAAGTTAAATTCTTCGTTGAAAATTCGTTTTTTTTTGTAAAAATTTTTTTTTCAAACTGAAAATTAAAATACTTTGTTAAATATTCACCTGATTGGTTGTAAATCTACTTTATTTTTAAAAACTCATATTCTCGATTTTGGAAATTCGTCTGTTTTCTAGAAAATTCGTCTTTTTGGCTTGAAAATTCCACAAATTGGTATAAAATTTAACTATTTAGTTGAAAATTGGTGTATTTTATTCAAAATGCGTCTTTTTGGTAAAAAATTAATTTTTTTGTTTAAAATTAATCTGTTTTAGTTAAAGATTCAATTTTTGATTGAAAATTCAACTCCTCATTTGAAAACTAAACTATTTTCCTTGAGAAAATTTTTGTTGTTAAAGATTCAGGATTCTCAGTTGAAAATTCGTTTTTTTTTTGTTCAAAATTATTTTTATAAACTGAAAATTTAACTATTTTGGTGAAAATTTAAATTATTGATGGCAAATTTAGTTTTTTGTTGAAAATTCATATTCTCGGTGTTAAAAATTCAACTGTTTTGTAGGAAATTCGTATTTCAGACTCAAAAATTTGTCTTTTTGGTTTTAATTGAGGATTGAAGTACTTTGTTAAAATTTGTCTTTGTTTTTTAAATTAAACTATTTTTTTATTTCAAATTAAATCTTTTTTTTTGGTGAAAATTATTTTTTTTTTTTTGTTAAAAATTATTTTATACTGAAAACTTGACTGTTGTGTGGAAAATTCGACTGACTGGTTGTAAATTTACTTTTTTGTTGAAAATTTAACTGTTTTGAAGAAAATTCATTTTTTTTTATTCAAAGCCCATTCACCTTAATAAAAATTTAACTACATCATTGTTCGCTAAATATTAATCGTTTTCGGTTGAAAATTCACATTTTTGGGATGACAATTTAATTGTTTTGTAGAAAATTCGTATTT
Source organism: Amphibolips quercusostensackenii (assembly GCA_032357855.1). Lineage (NCBI taxonomy): Eukaryota > Metazoa > Arthropoda > Insecta > Hymenoptera > Cynipidae > Amphibolips > Amphibolips quercusostensackenii. Next base: position 502,857 of record JAUELO010000231.1, on the reverse strand, counting down.
TCGATACAAAAATTAAAAAGTTTCGTAGAAAATTTAACTACTGAGTTAAAAATTGTTGCACTTAGTTAAAAATTCGTCTTTTTTGGTAGAAAATCAATTCTTGTGGTTAAAAATGCAACTGCATGATTAAAAAGTGGTCTGTTTTAGTTAAGTTCTTCGTTGAAAATTGTTTTTTTTTTTTGTTAAAAATTATTTTTTAAACTAAAAGTTGAAATATTTACTTAAAAATTCACCTGGTTGGTTGTAGATTTACTTTATTTTTTAAAATTCATATTCTCGGTGTTAAAAATTCGTTTATTTTATAAAAAATTCGTCTTTCTGGCTTGAAAATTCCACAATTTTATATAAAATTAAACTATTCGGTACAAAACGTGGTGTTAATTACTCATGCAATCTGGTGTACACTCTCCATGCAATTTTATGCAATCTCATGCAATTTCATGCAATCCTTCGCAATTCCAAAAAAAAACCATTGTAGAAAATCATAAGATAGTCAGTATTGAAATAAAGAATTCTAAAATATTACTGTTAATGAGAAAAATAGAGAAAGTAAAAACAAATAATTTATTTATTTACTAACTTAGACTTCCAAGGATATCAGGAGGTTATAAGGGATTCCAAAGGATTTCACAAATTTCAAAGATATATATGTAAGATTTCAAAATATATCTACTGAATTTGGAAAAATAAATCAAATCAAATTAAATTTGAAAGGATTTTCAGCGATTTCAAAGAATTTAAAGGATTTGAAAGTCTTCAAAAATTTTCACAAGAATTATGGATTTTATTCAATCTTGAAAATTTAATAACTTGTTATAAACTTCGTTTTTTCATTGAAAATTAATTACCCTTAATACAAATTTAACTATAACATTTTTGAAAAAACTTGATCTTTTTTAGTTTAAAAGCTACTATTTAATTTAAATTTTTAAGGAACGAAAAAAATATAAACGAAAAATTAATTAAATAAAATTTGGACTAACACCACATCCATTATTCAAAATATTTAGTTGAAAATTTTTGTAACTTAAAATTCGTCTTCTTTGGTAAAAATCTTTTTTTGTTTGTTAAAAATTCAACTATTTGGTAGAAAATTAATCTGTTTTAGTCGAGGATTCAAGTATTTTATTAAAAATTTATCTTTTTAGATTGAAATTTCAACTCTGGTTAAAAGTTGAACTTCTTTCTTAAAAGTTCATTTTTTTGATTGACGAATCATAGTTTTTGTTGCAAATTCATTTTTTTCTGCTGGTAAAAATTATTTTATCAAACTTAAAATTTTATTTAGTTAAAAATTCAACTTTTTAATAGAAAATTCTTATTTTTTGCTTAAAAATCCCACAAACTGGTATAAAATGTAACTATCTGGTACAAAACTGAACTGTTTAGAAAAAAATTAGTTGTTTTTTGTTCATGTTTTTTTTTCATTGAAAATTAATTTTCCACACCAATAGTTCAACTACACCACTTTTGGTTCAAAATTGATTTTTTTTAGTTTAAAAATGCAACTATTGTTCAATTTTTCAAATTTAATTTAGTTAGAAATTTATAGAACGAAAAAAATATAAACTAAAATTAATCCAATAAAATTTTGGCTAAAATCACGTCCAGTTTTTTTAAATATTTAGTTGAAAATTTATGTAATTAATTTAAAGTTCCTCGACTATTTGATTAAAAATTTGTGTATTTTGTTAAAAATTTACCATTTTTGATAGAAAATTAATCTTCTTGGTTAAAAATTTAACCGTCTTGTAAAAAATTTGTTTGCTTTTCATTGAAAATTAATTTTCTTTAAACTAGAATTTTAAGTATTAGATTTTCGGTTGAAAATTGATCTTTTTTAGTTGAAAATTCATGCATTTTCTTAAAGAATCGTCTTTTTTAAACAAAATGAATCCTCTTGGCTTAAAATTTAACTATTTCGTAGAAAATATATGCATTTTTTTGAAAATTCCTCTTTTTGGTAAAAAATTAACCTGCTTTAGTTGAAGATTCACAATTTTACTTTAAAATTATTTTGTTGTTTTATAAATGTTTTTTTTTTTAGCTGAAAACTTAACTATTTTGTTGGAAATTCAACTGATTGGTTGAAAAAGAACTTTATTCTGAAATTCATATTCTCAGGTTAAAAATTCAATTTTTTTTTATAGAAAATTCGTATTTTTTATGTAAATTCAACAATTAGATAGAAAATTCAACTATGTGGTAGAAAATTTAACTGTTTTTTATAGGATTCTTATTTTTTAACTTAACATTTATTTTTTAAGTGGAAACTCAAATACTCATTGTTTTGGTTAAAAATTGATTTTTTATTTTATAAATTGAACTATTTGGTTCAAAATTTCTGTAGTTAAACAGAACTTTTAAAAAACTTACGTATTTTGTAGACAATTTCTTTTTTGGTTTAAAAAATATTTTTTTTAAAACTTAAAACATAACTATTTGATTGCAAATCAACTTTTTTTATTGAAACTTCATATTTTTGGGTTAAAAATTCAACTATTTTGTATGAAAAAATTCGTCTTTTGGTCTTAAAAATTCAATAGTTTGGTAGGCAATTTAACCATTTTGTAGATGATACGTTTTTCACATTGAAAATTAATTTTTTTGTATAAAAATTAATTTTTTTCAATGAAAATTTAACTTCCATTTTTGGTTAAAAGGTGACCTTCTTAGTTTAAAAAAACAACTATTCGGTTGAAAATGTATTAAAATGCTGAAAATTCTTTTTTTTGGTAAAAAAACTCGACTAATTGTTTAAAAATTCAAGTATCTTGTTAGTACAAATATCAATTATTTGGTTAAAAATGTATGTATTTTGTTAAAAATTCATGTTTTCTGGTAGAAAATTAATTTTCTTGGTTCAAAATTCAACTATTTTATTGAAAATTCATGTATTTACGTAAAGAATCGTCCTTTTTTATGAAAAATTAATTCTCTTGATTTAGAATTGATCTTTTTTGGTAGAAAATGGATGTATTTTGTTGAAATTTCACCTTTTCTGATAGAAAATTGATCTGTTTTGTTTGAGGATTCAAGTATTTTGTTGAAAATTCGTCTTTTAGTCTACATTCAACTGTTTTTTATTGAAAATAAGAACATTTTTTTGGTCTAATATCAACTATTACATTTTTTGGTGAAAATTCATCTTCTTATATTTGAAATGAGACTCCTTGGTTGAAAGTTTTATTATTATTTATTTTTATTTTATTATTTTCTTTTAAGTTCCTTTTTTTTTAGTGGAACATTCATAATTTTACTTGAAAATTATTTTTTTTTTATGTAAATTATTTTTTTTAAGCAGAAAATTAAACTATTGTAAAAAATTCTTCTTTTGGACTTCAAAATTAAACTATTTCGTACAAGATAACAGTTCTGCAGAAAATCCATTTTTTTTTTAATTGAAAATAAATTCTGCTCGATTAAAATTTAACTACACGTTTTTTTATTTTAAATCAATCTTTCTTAGTTAAAAAATTAAACTATTTAGTTGAAAAAATTTAGAACGAAAATATTAAACAACAATTAATCACATCAGATTTGGATGAGCACAACATCCGTTGTTCAAAATATTAGGTTGAAAATTTATGTAATTGTTGAAAATTCGTCTTTTTTGGCAAAAAAAATTGGACTACTTAGTTAAAAATTTAAATATACTGTTGAAAATTCTACTATTTAGTTAAAAATTTATAGAAACAAAAAAATATAAACTAACATTAATTAAATAAAATTTGAACTAAAATCATATCCATTTTTAATTAAAAAATTCGATTATTTAGTTAATTTTTTTAATATTTTGTTGAAAATTTGTCTTTCTGATAGGAAACTCAACTTTTTGGTTAAAAATTTATATTTTTTGTTGATTATTCGTTTTTTTTGTAGAAAACTTATCTTCTTAGTTCGAAATTTCCTCTTTTTTTTTGTTAAAAATGAAAAATTTTGGTCAAAATGAACTTTTTGTTGAAAATTCACATTTTCTGGTTCAAAATGTAACTTCTTGGACAAAGGTTACTATTTTCTTAAAAATTAATTTTTTAAGGGTCATCTCACTGGTTGCAAATTAAGTTACATATTTTGTTGCAAGTTCGTTTTTTGTTAGTTTAAAATTACATTTTTTTAAATGAAAATGTCAATTTTTGGAAATTCGTCTTTTTTAATAACAAATTTGACTATTTAGTTAAAAATTTAAATATTTTGTTGAAAATTCAACTTTCTGGTAGAAAACTCAATTATTTGGTTAAAAATGTATGTAATTTGTTAAAAATTCATCTTTTCTGGTAAAAAATTCGTTTTTTTTGTATTGAAAATTAATTTTTTAAACTAAAAATGTAACTACTCAATTTTTGGTTAAAAATTGAATTTTTTAGTTAAAAATTTAACGATTTGATCAAAATTAAAGTATTTAGTATCAAATGTATTTTCTTTTTTTGAATATTCGTCTTTTTTGGTAAAAAATTTTAGTTCTTGAGTAAAAGTTACTAATGTATTTTTTAAAAATTTAGTTTGGTAGAAGGTTTATATCATTAGTTGAAAATTTAATTATTTTGTTAAAAGTTTTTTTTGTTTTTGTTTAAAATTAATTTTTTTAATGAAAAAATAAATTTTGCCTTTCTGCATGAAAATTAATCTTTTTAGTAAAATTTTTTTTTTTGTAGAAAACTAACTTTCAAAATTTTCAAAATTTCGTTCGAAATATTCTCTTCTTTCTTCAAAATGAAACATTCTGGTCAAAAATAAACTTTTTTGTCACATTTTTTCGTCGAGAATTCGTCTTTTTTAATGTAATCAATTGTTTTTTATTTGCAATTAAAATCGTTTTGGTTTAAATATCAGCTATTACATTTTTTGTGAAAATTCGTGATATAAACTAAAAATTAATCAAATAAAATTTCGAATAACAGGATTCAAGTATTTTGTGGAAAATTCGTCAGTTTTAGCTATAATCAACTGTTTTTTATTTAGAAAAAAAGAAACATTTTTTGGATTACAAATCAATTATCAACAGTTTTGCAGAAAATTATTTTTATTTTTATTGAAATTTAATTTTTTTAACTAAAAATGTAACTATTCGATTTTTGGTTGAAAACTGACTTTTTTTTAAGTTAAAATTGAACTATTTGATTGGATAATCACGTATTTTCTTACAGAATCGTCTTTTTTTTTATACAACGTGATTCTTCTTGATTAAAAATTTAAATTTTTGGTAAACAATGTATTTTGTTGAAAAATCGTCTTTTTTGGGGAAAAAAAAATCTGC
>JAUELO010000231.1:400993-418506 GCA_032357855.1 Amphibolips quercusostensackenii | reverse complement strand
TCTAGCAATTATAATATTTGTATTTATTATATATATATATATATATATATAATATTTTCATAAATTATAATTAAATTCTAGCAAATGAAAGTGAATTCTAGCAATAACAAATAATTTCTAGCGAACCGAAGTGAATTTTATCAAAAAAAATTTTATTCTATCAATGAAAAGTGAATTCTAGCAAATCAAAGTAAATTCTAGCAATTAAAATTTAATTCTAGCAAATTAAAGTGAATTCTTTTTGAAATTTATCAAATTTAAAAATATTCAATTTAAAATGCCATGTATTTAAATAACAATACAGTATAAAAAATTAGAATATTAAAAAAAATTTTAATGCAAATTTTACAATAAAAAATCTAAATAATAAATAAACCGGTAACAACGGGAGCAGTCGGTAATGTAGAGGACTGTCAAGCTGTGCCATATTTAGTATTTACACGAAAGGGAAATAGCGGTCTCGGTCACTATATTCCTGTTATTTTCAGGAATTAAACTAATTCCCAGAAACTGAATTTTTTGCTCTTAATTAATAAGTAGTTAATACTTTAATGAAAATGTGATAAATTGTCCTGAGATCAAAATTACTGAAGAATATCAACGAAATTATTCCAGGTAGGTTATGTATCTTTAAAAAAAAATAAACAATATCTAAAAATACAGGACATTCTTTATCGTTTAATATTTGATATCAATATTTTTGATTGTGAGTTTATAATGTAATCATATTTTTCTAAAAATTTTCTTCAATTAGTTTAATTAGCGAGGTTTATCGTGAAAGTACTTTTAGGTTATGTTAACCATGTCAAATTTTCGCATTTCGCCCAATTTTCGATTAGAAAAGTATTTTTTTTAATGATCACGTATAGATTTATTGTATTATTGAAGTCAATCTTAACAAAAAATTTTTATTTATTTGAATAAAAACTTTCTTTATACAAATTAAAAGTATTTTTATCTACATCAGGGCGACTATTTTTTGACCGGAAATTTTACAAATCTTTAGAAGAAAAATCTATCAGAGCACTTGAAATATCACAAATTTCGTATCACATGATGTATTGAAATTTAAAAAAAAAATCGGTTTTAACTTTTTTATTTTTTTATTTTAAATCGAGACGACTGAAAATTCCCGAAAAATAAAATTTTCGAAATAAAAAAATCCCGAATAATAATAATGCCGAAATGTGAAAATTAAACATTGGAAAATTAACGAATATTAAAATTCTCGATAGTTTATAATATTACCAAAATTGAAAATTTCCGACAGAAAATAGACGAATTATAAAATGTCCGAACTAGAAAATACTCGAATATAAACAATTAAAAAATTGGTTCCTGTTAAACATTATTTACTTATTAAAAATAAAATAACCAAATATTTCTATCAAAGAAATTTTTTCTTAAGTTGTAAGTTTTCTAAAATTATAGTCTGAATTTAAAATATCAATAGTTGAACAAAATATGTTTCTGAATGAAAAATTTTGTTTAAAAATGTGCAATGTTTTTTAAAAATTACAAAAAATGTCCTCAAAACTTAAATTGTTAATTTTAAAAAATAAAAAGAAACAATTGTGTATAGCATTTTTATACAATTATTGTTATTTTATATTCAATTAATCATTTTTAAGAACTTTAAACATTTAAAAAATTTCTTTGACAAAAATATTTAATTCTTTTATTTTTAGCAAATAAATAATATTCATTACAAAACAATTTTTTAATTGTTTGAATTCGCGAATGTTTCAATTCTGGATTTTTATATTTCGGCAGTTTTATAATTTCGAGAATTTTATTACTTGCGAATTTTCTAATTCGGGAATTTTAGTTTTTGAGTTTTTTCAAACGTCACTTTTAATTCTTTAAATTCGAAAATTTTCTAGGGGATGACTGAAAATTTGTAAGTAATAAAATTCACAAAATTAGAAAATTGCCGAAACATAAAAATCCTGTTCAATAAAATTCCCAAATAATAAATTTTCCATATAATAAAATTCATGAATTGGAAAATTCACAAATAATAAAAATTCCCCAATAATAAAATATCTGAACTAGAAAATTTTCGAATTTAAACAATTAAATTTTATCATAAATAATGTTTACTTGCAAAAATACAAAAATCAAATATTTTATAAATAACAACTTATTTCTAATGTTTAAACTTTCTGAAATTATTGTTTAATTTTTTAGTTTCAGGAATTTTATTATTCGCAAATTTTTCATTTCGGTAATGTTATAAATTGTTCGAAAATTTTATTATTCGTTAATTTTCCAATGCGGGAATTTTATTACATTAAAATATTATCATTAAGAAACTTTACAGTGTCAGGAACTTTATTTTTCGGGATTTTTCAGTCATCCTCTATAAAATTCCCGAATTTAAACAATTTAAAAGGATTTTCTGAAAAATCCTAAAAAATAAAATTCTCGACACTACAAAATTCTCGAATGATAAAATTCCCGAAATTATAAAATTGCCAAAACATAAAAATTCCGAATTGGAAAATTCCCGAAGAATAAAATTCCTGAATTTAAACAAAAACAATTATTTTCTAATAAGTACTATTTATTTATTAAAAATAATAGGATCAAATATTTTTATCACAGGAATTTTGTAATGTTGAAGATTTTTTATAATTATTAATTGGATTTGAAAAAAAATTCTTTAAAAATTGTATCAAAAAATAAATTTAAAAGCACGTGTGCTTGGAACGTAAAATAAATTTCTCCCTAAATTTTCCCCAAACCTGATAACATTTTCTAAACAAACTCTGGAGCGTTCATATCAAAGTTTCTTTTTATTTTTTATTTTTTCAATTAACAACTAAATTTTTGAGGATTTTTTGTAATTTTTTAAAAACGCTGTGCATCTTTAAAAAAATTTCATTCAGACATATATTTTGTTTAACTATTGTTATTTTCAATTTAAACAATAATTTTAGAAAACTTTAAACATTAAATAATTTTTCGTTGATACTAATATTTTATTTTTTTTATTTTTAATAAGTAAATAATATTTAACAAAAAACAATTTTTTAATTGTTTAAATTCTGGTATCTTCTATTTCGGATATTTTATAATTCGCAATATTCAAACAATAATTTAAAAACATTAGGCATTTTTAAAAATGTCTTTGATCTAAATATTTAATTTTTTAAATTTAGGAATTTTATTATTCGGAAATTTTTTCAATTTCTGATTTACATATTTCGTCAATTTTATAATTTCAGAAATTATACAGTGCCGGGAATGTTATTTTTCGGGATTTTTCAGTCGTCCCAATTAAAAGAAATGGTTTTCTAATCAATATTATTCATTTAATTAAAATAAAATAATTAAATTTTTTTTAATGTTTAAAGTTTTGAAAAATTATTGTTAGTATTTAGCATAACAATAATTGAAAAAAATAGTTCTGGTTGAAAAATTTTTTCTGGAAATGTGCACAGTATTTTTTAAAAATTATTTTAAAAAATTACAAAAAACGTTCTCAAAAATCAAATTATTAACTTAAAAATTAAATAAAATTTTTTTAGATAAATCAGTGCTGAAGTGAATCCTGCAAAGTTTTTTTTGGAAAATATTAGGTTCGGAGAAAATTCAGGGAGATATTTCTTTTTTCGTTCGAAGCGCATATATTTTTAAATTTATTTTTGTATACAATTATTGGTTTTTAAATTCAAACTAAAATTTTAAAAAACTTTTAATATTAAAAAAAATTATTTGATTATTGTATTATTTAAAATAATATCTAATATTAAATAATTTTTTTAATTGTTTAAATTCGGGAGTTTTCTAGTTCGTATATGATATAATTAGGCGATTTACTATGGGAGATTTTATTGCTCGGATTTTTTTTCTTTCGGCAATAATTTTATGATTTTGGAAATTTTATTATTCGAGAATTTTTAATCAAAATTTCTTATTTTAGGTTTTGATTTTTAAGGGTACATTTTTAATGCAAAGAATTTTAAAATGCAGTTTTAAGATTGAACTGCAGTTCAAGTATTCAAAATTGAATAATAATTTATTTTACAGGACGATTCTCATTATGTTTAAAATTTAACAATTTATAGATTTTAGCGTTAAAAATTGAACTTTTTCAATTCAAAGGTCGAAAAGATTCAAACTTAATTTAAGACTTGAGAAGATTTTAAAAAAGGTCAAACATAAGATAGATTTTTAAAGATTTCGAAATAAAATTTTGAAGCTTTTTAAAAATTTTTTGAAAGGTTTTAAGATAATGAAAAAAAACCTTTTTTAAGATTCCTGAAAAAATTTGAAATCGCTTTTTTCATTTTGAAAAATTAATTTTAACATAATATTTAAAAAGATAAAAAAGTTTTTAATCATTTGAAACAAAATATAGATTTTTAAAGATTTTGAACAAAATTTTCTAAGCATTTTGAAAGGTTTCAAAATAATAAATAATTTTATTGGGATTAATGGAAACATTATTTTGCAGGGTTTATTAAAAGTTTTAGGGAAAATTCAAATATTTTTAAAAACTATCTAGAAGTTTTGAAAATTTTCAAAAATAATTTAAATTTGGAAAGATTACAAAATGTGTAAAAAAATTAATTTCAACAAATTATTTAAAAGGATAAAATTTTTTTTAAAAATTTGAAACAAAATATAGATTTCTGAACATTTTTAACAAAAAATTTATTAGCTTTTTAAGCATTTTGAAACGTTTCAAAAGAATGCAAAATTTCATTAGGATTTATAGGAAAATTGAAAATGATATTGTTATTTAAAAAAATTAATTTTAAGAGCATATTTAAAAAGATTTCGAAACTTGTAAAAAAATAATCTAGAAGATTTTGGTGCAATTTTTTAATTTTACAGGATTTATAAAAAGTTTTACAAAAAATTCAAATTGATTTAAAAGATATTTAGAAGTTTTACAAAAATTTTTTAAATAATTTGAAATTTGTAAGGATTCCAAAAAATTTACATTTTTGAATATTTTGAAATAACATATTAAAGTTTTTTAAGGACATTGAAAGGTTTAAAGATAATAAAAATTTTTTAAAATAATTCTAAGGGAATAACTAAAAAAATTTCAAAACAAATTTTGACGTGTGAATAAAAATTAAACATTTATTAGTTTGTAACGACTTAAAATGAAAATAATTTCACATCTTATTTAAAAAGTGTTTAGTTTCAAAACAAAAAAAATGTATAGCCTTTCAATTTTTAATGTTCTCAGCTTAAAATGATATAATTTTGAAAATTTATAAATTTGTGGATTCATTCTTTAATTTAGAGATTCAAAAATGATAGCGTGGACTTATATTTTTTTAAAGCTTTGGACTGTACAATTTATAAAAGTTGAAAAAATTTATTTTTTAGTTTAGCGATATTTAATGTAAAAATTTGTCAATTGAAAAGTGTTAAGAGCTTCCATTTTCTAAATGTAAATTATTGAATGTGTGAATTAAACAATTTTCAAGCGTTTATTTTTAAAGTTTAAAATTTAAAAGTGTTCCATTTCAACCCGTTTAATCTAAAATTTGTAAACCAAAAAAAGAAATTTTTTAATATTTTTCAATATTTGACTGTTATTTGAAATAAGCAATTATAAATTAAAAATTCTAAACTGAATTGTTTGAACTAAAAAGCCTTAAATCGTTAAATTAAATTAAATTTATTTTTATATTCTTTTCTGAATTGGAAGAGGATAATATTTATTTTTAATATTTTCATTTAGCTTTAAAGGATTTTCATTTTCAACATTTCTATTGAGTTGGATTGCAGGGAATTCGAAAATAAAAAAATATTTCCTGAATTGAAAGAGGGTAGTTTTTTATTTTTAACATTTTTATTGAGTTGAAGGGGGAACTTTTTAATCTTTCTTTCAAAACTTTAAGAGCGTAATTTTTTATTTTCAAGGATAGAAGGAAATTTCGATTTCCAATTTTTTTTGTAATTGGAAGAGGGATATTTTTTTGTTTTTCTAAATTAGAAGAGGCCATTTTTTTCTCTTTAACATTTTTATTGAGTTGGTAAAGAAAAATTTTCTATATATATTTTTTTTTAAATTGAAAGAAGCATAGTTTTTTATTCTCAATATTTGTATTGAGTTAGAAGGGAGGAAAATATCGTTTCCAATTTTTTCTGAATTGTAAGAGGCCATTTTTTTCTATTTAACATTTTTATTGAGTTGAAAGAAAATAATTTTTTTTATTTTTTCTGAATTGGAAGAGGGTAATTTTTTATTTTCAACATTTTTATGTAGTTTGAAAGGAGAAAAAGGTCGTTATAATTTTTTTTTAAATTGGAAAAGGGTAATTTTTTATTTTTAAGATTTTGATCGAGCTGGAAGGGAGGAAATTTTGTCTTTAATTTTTTTTAACTGGGGGAGGGATTTTCATTTTTAACAATTGTATTGAGATGGAAGGAAGGACATTTTCCTTTTATTTTTTTCTGAATTGGAAGAGGGTAAGTTTTTATTTTCAACATTTTTATTTAGTTTGAAGGGAGGAAAAGGTCGTTTTAAATTTTTTCTGAATCAGAAGACGGTAATTTTTTATTTTTAAGACTATTATCTATTTGTAAGGGATGAAATTTTGTTCTTCATTTTTTCTGAACTGGGAAAGGGATTTTTATTTTCAACATTCGTATTGAGTTGGAAGGGAGGACATTTTCTTTTGAATTTTTTTCTGAACTGGAAGAGGGTAGTTTTTTATTTTTAACATTTTTGATGAGTTGAAGGGGAAGATTTTTATTATCAATCTTTTTTTCTGAATTAAAAGAGCGTAATTTTTTATTTTTAACATTTTTATTGCATTGAAAAGAAGGAATTTTCAATTTCTAATTTTTTTTCTGAATTGGAAGAGGCATATTTTTTGTTTTTCAGATTTTATAAATTTGGAAAGGAGGACGTTTTATTTTTCAATATTTCATCAATTGGAAAAAGCATAATTTTGTCTTTTTAACATTTCAATTCATTTGGAAGTGAGGAATACGTCTTTTTAAATTTTTTCTGAAATGAAAGAGGCATCATTTTTTAATTTAAACATTTTTATTGAGTTGGAAGGAAGGACATTTTCTTTCGAATTTTTTTCTGAGTCGGAAGAGGGTGGTTTTCTGTTATTAAAATTTTTATTAAGTTGAAGTGGGAACTTTTTTATTTTTAATCTTTTTTTCTGAGATGGAAGTAGGTAATTTTTTATTTTATACATTTTTATTTAGTTTGAAGGGAGAAAAAGGTCGTTTTAAATTTCGTCTGAATTGGAAAAGGCTATTTTTTTTTTTAATATTTCTATTGAGTTGTAAGGCAAGCATTTATTATTATTTTTTTTTTTTTAATTGCAAAAAGGTAATTTGAAAGGAAAGAATTTTTTATTTTTATATTTTCTCTAAATTGGAAGAAGCCTAATTTTTATTTTCGAAATTTTCATAGTGTTGTAAAGGAGGAAAATGTCTTTTTTAATTTTTTCTGAAGTCGAAGAGGGTAATTTTTTTATTATTTTTATTTTATTTGAAAGGAGAAAATGCTCGTTTAAAATTTGTTCCGAATTAGAAGAGTGTAATATTTAATTTTTAAGATTATTAATTAATTGAAAGGGAGGAAATTTTGTTTTTAATTTTTTCTAAATTGGAAAAGCGTAATTTTTTATTTTTAACATTTTTATTGCGTTGTAAAGGAGGAAATTTCAATTTCCAATTTTTTTCTGAATTGGAAGAGGAATATTTTTTGTTTTCTAAGTTTTCATGAAGTTGGAAGGGAAGAAATTTTGGTTTTCAATATTGAATGAATTAAAAGAAGCATAATTTTTTATTTTAAACATTTTTATTGAGTTGGAAGAGAGGAAAATGTCTTTTTCAATTGTTTCTGATGTGGAAGAGGGTAATTTTTTATTTCTACCATTTTTATTTAGTTTAAAAGGAGAAAATGGTCGTTAAAATTTTTTTCTGAATTAGAAGAGGGTAATATTTCATTTTTAAGATTATCATTGAGTTGAAAGGGAGGAAATTTTGTTTTTAATTTTTTCTGAATTGGAAAAGCATAATTTTTTATTTTTAACATTTTTATTTGGTTGGAGAGGAGGGAATTTTGATTTTCAATTTTTTCCTGAATTGAAAGAGGAATATTTTTTGTTTTCTAAGTTTTTATGAAACTGGAAGGGAAGATATTTTGGTTTACAATATTTTATGAATTGGAAGAAGCATAATTTTTATGTTATACATTTTTATTGAGTCGGAAGAGAGGAAAATGTCGTTTTTAATTTTTTTTTAATTAGAAGAGGCCATTTTTTCTTCTTAAAATTTTTATTGAGTTCGAAGGGAAGAATTTTTTATTTTTATATTTTTTCTGAATTGAAAGAAGCCTAATTTTTTATTTTCGAAATTTTTATATTGCTGGAAAGTAGGAAAATGTCTTTCAATTTTTTCTGAAGTGTAAGAGGGTAATTTTTAAAATCATTTTTATTTAATTTAAAAGGAGAAAATGGTCGTTTAAATTTTTTTTCTGAATTAGAAGAGGGTAATATTTTATTTTTAAGATTATTATTGAGTTGGAAGGGATGAAATTTTGTTTTTAATTTTTCCTGAACTGGGAGAGGGATTTTTATTTTTAACATTTGTATTAAGTTGGAAGGGAGGACATTTTATTTCCAATTTTTTTCTGAATTAGAAGAGGGTAGATTTTTTATTTCTAACATTTTTAATGACTTGAAGGAGGAACTTTTTATTTTTAACCTTTTTTTCTGAATAAAAAAAGCGTAATTTTTTATTTACACCTTTTAAATTTATTTTGGAGGGAGAAAAAGGTCGTTTTAAATTTAGTCTGAATTCGAAAAGGCTATTTTTTTCTTTTTAATATTTGTATTGAGTTGGGAGGGGAGAATTTTTTATTTTTTTCTGAATTGCAAGAAGCCTAATTTTTTTATTTTTGAAATTTTTATAGTGTTGGAAAGGAGGAAAATGTCTTTTTCAATTTTTTCTGAAGTGTAAGGGGTAATTTTTTTATCATTTTTATTTAATTTGAAAGGAGAAAATGGTCGTTTAAAATTTTTTCTGAATTAGAAGAGGGTAATATTTTATTTTTAAGATTATTGTTGAGTTCGGAGGGATGAAATTTTGTTTTTAATTGTTTCTGAACTGGGACAGGGATTTTTATTTTCAACATTTGTATTAAGTTGGAAGGGAGGACATTTTTTTAAAATTTTTTTCTGAATTGGAAGAGGGTAGATTTTTTATTTCTAACATTTTTAATGACTTGAAGGGGGAACTTTTTATTTTCTAACCTTTTTTCTGCATTGGAAAAGCGTAATTTTTTATTTACATTTTTTAAATTTATTTTGAAAGGAGAAAAATGTCATTTTAAATTTTGTCTGAATTTGAAAAGGCTATTTTTTTCAATATTTTTATTGAGTTGGAAGGGGAGAATTTTTTATTTTTATTTTTTTTCTGAATTTGAAGAAGCCTAATTTTTTATTTTTGAAATTTTTATAGTGTTGAATAGGAGGAAAATGTCTTTTTCAATTTTTTCTGAAGTAGAAGAGGGTAATTTTTTTATCATTTTTATTTTATTTGAAAGGAGAAAATGGTCGTTTAAATTTTTTTTTTTTAATTAGAAGAGGGTAATATTTTATTTTTAAGATTATTATTGAGTTGAAAGAGAAGAAATTTTGTTTTTAATTTTTTCTGAATTGGAAGAGAGATATTTTTTGTTTTCTAAGTTTTTATGAAGTTGGAAGGGAAGAAATTTTGGTTTTCAATATTTTATGAATTGAAAGAAGCGTAATTTTTTATTTACAACATTTTTATTGAGTTGTAAGGTAGGGAAATATCGTTTTCAATTCTTTCTTAAAAAGAAGAAGCCATTTTTTCCTTCTTAACAATTTTATTGACTTGGAAGGGAAGAATTTTTTATTTTTATATTTTCTCTGAATTGGAAGAAGACTAATTTTTTATTTTCGAAATTTTTATAGTGTTGAGTGGGAGAAAAATGTCTTTTTCAATTTTTTCTGTTGTGGAAAAGGGAAATTTTTCATTCCTACCATTTTAATTAAGTTTCAAAGGAGAAAATGGTCGTTTAAAATTTTTTCTGAATAAAAAGAGGGTAATATTTAATTTTCCAGATTATTATTGATTTAGAAGGAATGAAATTTTGTTTTTTATTTTTTCTGAACTGGTAGAGGGATTTTTATTTTCAACATTTGTATTTAGTTGGAAGGGAGGACATTTTATTTTGAATTTTTTCCTGATTTAGAAGAGGGTAGTTTTTTATTTCTGAAATTTTTAATGACTTAAGGGGTACTTTTTATTTTTAATCTTTTTTTCTGAATTGGAAAAGCGTGATTTTTTATTTACATTTTTCAAACTTATTTTGAAAGGAGAAAAAGGTCGTTTTAAATTTCTTCTGAACTCGAAAAGGACATTATTTTCTTTTTAATTTTTTTTTTATTAATTTGGAAGGGAAGTATATTTTTTTTTAATCGCAAGAGGGTAATTTTTAATTTTTAAAATTTTTTATCGAGTTGGAAGAAAGGAAATGTTGTTTTTAATTTTTCCTGAACTGGGAGAGCGATTTTTATTTGTATTGAGTTGGAAGGGAGGAAATTTTGATTATTGTTTTTCTTAATTAAAAGAGGCCAATTTTTTTTTGACTCTTTAATTTAATAAGGGGCAGGGGGGATTTGGTATTTTTAACATTTATAAGAAACAAAAAACTTTTTATCTTCAATTTTGTTACTGAATTGAAAGAGAGACATATTTTATTTTAACATTTTTATTGTTGTGAGTTGAAATTAATAATTTTTTAAAAATTATTACATTGAAAATGATAGCGTGGATTCATATTTTTAATTATAAATCGTTGAAATGTTAAAATTACAAAAGTTAATAATTTGCATTTTAATAATATTTAATTTTGAAAACTCCAATGGAAAAATAACAAATAACAAATTTTCAGCAATGACAACAGTAAGAATTCACGGTGGAATCGACATTTTACGATTGCCAGTTAGCGAAGAAGAACACATTTTCCCTCCTTGGTATATAAAATACACCCAGTCTCATATTCTTCACTCAAAATGCTCAAAAACGGAAGAAGGATGTGGGAACGACGATCCAGGATCCTGTCAATTTTGCATGTGCGTAAATAAATAAAATTTACAAAACTAAAATATTTCAAACTCGATTCTACTATTACATTTTTTACTTAATTTAAATTAATAATATGTATTAAATTAATAATATATAATTGATATTTATATTACACTCTTTTCAGATACAATCGGGCCCTGGAAATGCCCCACATGCCTGACATGGTATTTCCAAATAATATTTTACTTTTAAAGCACAAAGATGGAGCAACTTTGCAATTTAATGCCCTTGATGCATTAAAGCGTGTTTCAAATGGTAGAATTAATTTGCAATTAGCATGTGCGGAAGCCTGGAAGGAATCTAGGTAATATCAATTAATTATTCATTTAAAATTCATTAATTTTTTTACTAATTTAAAAAAAATTATACTCACTTGGGTGAAACTTGAGCTCATTTATTAAACATTAATTTTATTTATTCAAGATTCATCTCTGGTTGAAAATTTAACTAATACTTTGTTGAAAATCAAGTTTTTTATTTAAAAATTTAACTAATCCAGTAGAAAATGTAACTATTTTGCTGCAAATACGTTTTTTTTGGGTAAAGATTTAAATTTTTAGGAAAAAATTAAACTATCCTTTTTTTGGGTAAAAATTTATTTTTTGCGTCTTTTCTCCATTGTTATTTTTGTCTCTAATAAGCCGTAAAGTAAGGTAGTTTGGACAGATCGTTTTTTTTTAAATGAGATTTTAACTATTTGACTGAAAATTGACATATTTGACTTCAAAATTTAACTATTTTTTGAAAATTTATGTACTTTGTGGAAAATTCGTCTTTTTCATAGAAAATTGATCTTTTTGGTTGAATCTTACTATAATCTATAATCTATAGATTTAAAGTGGTTCTAAAAAATTAAAGAGTTTTACAGGGATTTAAGAGAACTTAAAAGATTTCATCATTTTTAAAGGAATTTTGAAAAATTACAGATTTTAAGATGTTTTACGGGATTTTAATCAATTTTTGTGGTTTTATTAGGGATTTCACAAGATTTAAATTATTTGATCAATTTCAAGGGATTTTATGGAATTTAATTTTTAAGGATTTTAAGGAATTTAACGAGATTTTAACATTTTTAAGGGGTTTCAAAGAATTTTGTATAATTTCAGAAAATTTCAAAAGATTTTAAAAAGGCTTCCAGGAGATCAATGATATTTGTTTAAATCTTAAAGGATTTCAAATAGTTTCTAGAAAACTGTAGGGAATGAAGTAGATGAAATGAAATTTCAAGATATTTCTACGGATTTCAGAGATTTTAAGGGATTTCTACGGGTTTGAAGAGATTTAAAAAATTTCGAGGTATTCGAAAAGATTGACGACTTTTTCAGAATTTGTTGAGGGATTTCACAAGTTGAAAAACTTTTTTTTTAGTTCAAAATTTAACTATTTTGTTGTCATTTTTTTAGTTGAATATGTAACTATTTGATAGAAAATTTTTGTATTTTTTTACTTTGTCTTTTATGGTAGGATATGAATCTTTTTGTTTGAAAACTTATTTTTTGGTTGAAAATTATTTTTTTATTGAAAATTAATTTTTTCAACTGAAAATATAACTATTCCATTTTTTGTCGAAAATGTGTCTTCTTTGGTAGACATTACAATTTTAGTTTAAAAATTCATCTGTTTGGTTAAAAATTTAACTATTTTGTTTGAAATTCATATATTTTGTTAAAAAGTTGTCCTTCTTTGGTAGAAAATTTAACTTTTGTGTTAAAAATTCGTCTTTTTGTCTTGAAAACAAAACATTTTGGATAAGATTTTTTTTTCTTTATCGACTGAAAAATCTTTCTTATTTGAAAATTCAACTTTTTTGTTAAGGATTCAAATAATTTGTTAAAAATTTGTATTTTTTGGTTTAATTCAACTCTTTTTAATTAATAATTAAAATTTTTTGTGAAAATATCAACTATGAGACTTTTTGTTGAGAATTTAATTTTTTCCTCCAAGATCCATCACTTTGGTTGAAAATATAACTATTTTGTTGCAAATTCCATTTTTCTTGGTTGAAAATTCATTATTTCAAAAGAAAATGAAATTCTTAAATTTTTGGTTGTAAATTAATCTTTTTGTTTAAAAATTGAACTGTATTGTTGAAAATTTTTTTTTGTTGAAAATTAATTTTTTTAATGAAAACGTAGCTATAAAATTTTTGCTAAAAACTGATCTTTTCTAGTTGCAAATTCAACTTTTTTGTTAAAAATTCGTCTATTTTTTTTTAAATTCCCCTTTTTGATTTCAAAATGATGTAGTCTGTTTTGGTTGAGGCTTAAAATAATTTGTTGAAGATTTGTATTTTTTAGTTTAATTCAGCTATTTTTTATTCAAAATTAAAATATTTTTTATGGAAATATCAACTATTAGTATTTTTGTTGAGAATTTAATTTTTTATCGAAGATTCATCAGTTTACTCGAAAATTTAACTAATTTTTGAAAAATTCCCTTTTCCTTGGTTGAAAATTAAACTATTCCGTTCAAAAATTGTCTTTTTTGGTAGGAAATTTATCTTTTGGATTGATACTTTAACTATTTCGTTCAAAATTAATTTAGCAGGTCTAAAATATATTGTTTTAGTTTTAAAAAAAATTTTTTGACTAAAAATTTAACTGTTTTGTTAAAAAAAATTTTTTGTCGAAAATGATTTTTTTTTAAATAAAAATATAGATGTTCCATTTTTGCTAAGAAGCTGATACATTTTAGTTAAAAATTCACTTATTTTGTTGAAAACTGTTATTTTTTTGGTTGAAAATATATTTTTTTTGGTAAAAAACATACGCTTTTCATTGTAAGTCCAAGTTTTTTGTTCGTCACTTTGGTTGAAAATTTAACTATTTTGTTGAAAATTCATTTTTTCTTGGTTGAAAATTTATTATTTCAACTCTCTGATTTTAACTAAAAATGTAATTATTCCATTTTTGGTTGTAAATTTATCTTTTAAATTTATCTTTTTGATTTAAAAATTCAACTATTCCGTTCAAAAATTGTCTTTTTTTGGTAGGAAATTCATCTTTTGGGTTGATAATTTAACTATTTCGTTTAAAATTATTTTGTTATTTTACTTAAAAATTTTTTTTTTTTGTTAAAAAATTTAACTGTTTTGTTTAAAATTTGTTTTTTTTTTCGTTTAAAAATTAAATGTTTTGTTAAAAGTTTGTTTTTTTTCTGTTGAAAATAATTTTTTTTTAAATAAAAATGTAGCTGTTTCATTTTTGCTAGAAAGCTGATCCTTTTTAGTTGAAAATTCACTTACTTCGTTGAAAACTGTTCTTTCTTTGGTTGAAAATTTAACTATTTTGTTGAATATTACTGTTTCTAGATTGAAAATTAATTATTTTAACTGAGAATGTAATTCTTGCATTTTTGATCCTAAATTCATCTTTTTGAGTTGAAAGTTCATTTATTTTGTTTAACATTTGTCTTTTTTTGGTATGAAATTCATCATTTGAACTGATAATTTTGCTAATTGGTTCAAAATTAATTTTTTTTATTTGAGATTTATTATTTTAGTCAAAAATTCTTTTTCTTTTTGTTTAAAAGTTGAACTATTTTGTTGAATATTTGTTGTTTTTTATTGTTGAAATTTTTTTTTTTTTAATAAAAATGTAGCTATTTCATTTTTGCTAGAAAACTGATCCTTTTTAGTTGAAAATTTACTTATTTGGTTGAAAACACAACTGTTTTGTTAAAAATTATTTTTTTGGTTTGAATTAAACTATTTGATTTATAATTATTTTTTTTTTTTTGTTGAAATATATTACACGTTTAGTTGAGGGTTAATCTTTTTTCGTTGGAAATTAATTTTTTCAATTAAAAAATTAACTATTCAATTTTTGGTTGGAAATTGATCTTTTTTAGTTGAAAATTCATGTATTTTGTTGAAAATTCATCTCTTTGGTTCTAAAATAAACAAACTTGTTAAAAATTTGTATTTTTGGCTAAAATTGTTATATATTACATTTTTCATTGAGAATTCATTTTTTTGGATAAAAATTTCATTTTTTGGTTGAAAATCAACTTTTTTGTTGAAAACTCGCCTTTTGGCTTAAAATTTTAACAATTTAGTTGATTTTTTTCTTTTTTGACTAAAGGTTTAGCTATTTTAATAAAAATTATTTTTTTGGTTGAATATAACTGTTTTTGATTTTAAATTAATCTATTTTTTGGATGAAATATATCAGCTATTACATTCTCCATTGAGAATTCATCTTTTTTTTGTTAAAAATTAATTTTTTTAATTACAAATTCAATTATCCCATTTTTGGTTGAAAATTGATCTTTATAGTTATTTTGATATCACATTTTTTATTGAAAATTAAACTTTTTTGGATAGAAATTTGATTATTTGGTTAAAAAATCGCCTTTTTGGCTTGAAACTAAAACAATCTGGTTAATTTTTTACTTGTCTTGACTGCAAATTTAATTATTTTGTTAAAAAATGTATTTTGATTTACTGTTACTGTTTTTAATTTAAAATTAAATTTTGTTATGTCTGAAATATCAAATATCACATTTTTTTATAAGAAGTCAGCGTTTTTCGTTCAAAATTATTTTTTCAATAAAAAAAAATTGATGTATTTGATAAAAGTTTCTCTTTTTTTGGTAAAACATTATCTTTTTATTGTTTGAAAATTCATCTCTTTGCCTTTAAATTCACCTTGTTGCAAATTCGTCTTTTGTAAGTTGAATTTTAACAGTATCTGATTGAAAATGAAAATCTTTTTTGATTGAAATTTCAACTATTACAATATTCATTAAAAATTTATCATTTTTTGTTGAAAGTTGAATGTTTTTTTTTGTGTTGAAAACTCATCATCGTAGTTGAAAAAATTTATATATTTCATTTCTGGTTGAAAATTTGAATTGTTTAGTTAAAGATTCAAATATTTCGTTGGATATTAGAATATTGTAAATCTTCTAGAATTGAAAGTCGTAATTAGGTCAATCTAAAGAAACACTTTTAGAAAGAAATAATTAATTTTCAACGCCAAAGAGATTTAGGAACAAAGTTTTGTGAAAACTAAATTTGGATATATGTTTCTAAAATACGAAAGTAACTGAAAAAGAAACGATAGTTATTTTTTTAGAAAATGCAACTAAGAAAAAGTTAAATTTTGAATCGAAGACGATAACGATAACTAGTTACTTTTTCTTTATCAGGGTGGCCGCTGGACCGGGAAACCGGTAAATGACCGGGAATTTTCGGAGACTGGGAAAAACCGAAGAAATAACAGTGAATTTATTTTGTTAACGGGAATTTAATAAAGTTTAGAAAAAAAATCTGTCCAAGTTCGCGTTGAACCATTTATTAAAAATAATTGGTTGAGTTTTTATCTTTTTAATTATGATATCATTTAGTTTATATTGCGCAATTGGAAAATCTTTCACTTCAAAAATTTTCTGCCAGAAGAGATGAATTTTTATATAAAAAAGACGAGTTTTTAACTAAAAAAGATCAACTTTCTATGCAAAAAGATGAATTTTCAACGTAATACATAAATTTTTAACCAAATAGTTAAATTTTCAAACAAGAAGATTAATTTTGTACCAGAGAAGACGAATTTTCAAGGAAATACATTATTTTGAACCTATTAGTTAAATTTTTAATCAAAAACATTAATTTTTAATAAAGAAAACCAATTTTTTGCCAAAAAGTTTAATTTTTGACCAACTAGAGGAATTTTCAACCCGAGATTATGAATTTTAAACAAAAAATGTTATTTACAACTAATCAGTCGAGCTTTCAATGAAATAGTTGATTTTCAGTTTAGAAAATTAATTTTCAACAAAAAAAGTCGAATTTTTAACTGTGATTATGAATCTTCAACCAAGAAAGTGAATTTTCAAGAAGTTGAATTTTCAACCTCAAAAGATTTGATATTTCGTCACAAAGAGATTTTAATTTAAAATAAAAAAACAGTTGGATTAACAAAACAAAGACAAATTAAAAAAAAACACATAAATATTTAACCGAATAATTAAATTTTGAATCAAAGTGTTGAAATATCTACAAAAAAATGGAACTTTCAACCTGAAAATGTGAATTTTCACCAAAAAAGTACATTTTTAACAAAAACAGTTTTATTTTCGACCAGACAGTTGCATTTGCAACCAAGAAAGACCAAATTTCTACAGAGAAAAGATTAATTTTAAAATAAAGAAAAAAGAATTTTTAACAAAATAATTGAATTTTTGATCAAATACAAATTTGTTAGCCAAGAAAAAAAGTTTGAATCAAATTGTTGAATATCAAGCCAAAAAGACGAACTTTCAACAAAATAGTTGAATCCTCAAAAGAAAAGATTAATTTTCAAACAAACAGTTCTATTTTTAACTAAAAAATTAGCATCCTACAAAACAGTTGAATTTTCAACAAAGAAGATTAATTTTTACTAGAAAAGATGAAT
>JAUELO010000231.1:372889-394812 GCA_032357855.1 Amphibolips quercusostensackenii | reverse complement strand
TTCAAAATTTTGTCTTTTCTTTTTTTTAAATGAAATTTTTTTATTGAAAATTTATATCTGGTTAAAAATTCGTTTTTTTGTTGAAAATTAAATTTTTAATTAAAAAATTTAACAATTCTAGTTGATGATTCATTATTTTAGTTAAAAATTTATCTTTGGTTGAAAATTTCTTTTTTTTAATTAAAAATTCAAATATTTGGATAAAAGTTGAACTACATTGATGAACAATTTGTTTTTTTGTTATTAAAAATTAATTTTTTCAACTGAAAATGTATCCCTTCCATTTTTATTAAAAATTGGTCTTTTTTAGTTCAAATTTTGTCTTTTGGTAGAAGAATAATATTCTTGGTTTGAAATTTTCTCGTTTTTGAACAAAAATACAACTTTCTGGTCGAAAACTAACTTTTTAGTTAAAAATTGAACTATTTTTTTGCAAATTCATCTTTTTGGTTTAAAAATTATTCTGTTTTGAGTAAAAATGCAACTTTTTGGTTGAAAATTCATCTCTGGTCAAAATTTTTTTTTTAATTAATTTTTTCAACTACAAATTGAACCATTTTACTTAAATATTCATAATTTTAGTTAAAAATTCATTTCCATTTGGCTAGAAATTGATTTTGTAAATTAGAAATTACACTATTTGGGTAAAAGTTGAACTACTTTGTCAAACATTTATTTTCTTGGTTCAGAGTTTATCTGGTTGTTTGAAAATTCAACTATTTTGTCGAAAATTCGTATAATTCTTTTGAAAATTAATTTTTTCACTAAAAATATAACTCTTTTAAAAAATTGCAGTCTTTTTTTTTAAGGCAACTTTTTCTGTCAAAAATTTATCTGCTTTGTAAAAATTTAACTATTTTGTTAAAAATTAATCTTTTTGGTCAAAAATTCAACTGTTTTTTTTAATTCTTCCTTTTTGGGTGAAAATTAAACTGTTTGTGGCTTGAAGATTCTACTATTTTGGTGTTAAAAATTCAATTCTTTTTTTGAAAATTCTTCTGTTTGGTTTAAAAATTTATCTGTTTTAGTCGAAATTTTATCTTTTTTTTATAAAAATGAAATTTTTTTATTTAAAATTCACACCTGGTAAAATTTGTTTTCAATCAACTTAATTTTTAATATTTATTATCAGTTAATTAATTAGATTAAAAAAATAATTATTATATTATTAATTTTTTTAATGGAAGATTCATATTTTTAGTTGAAAATTAATCTTTTCAAATGGGAAATTTAACTATTTGGGTGAAAGTTGAACTACTTTGTAAAAAATTAATTTTTTTTGTTGAAAGTTTATATTTTTGGTTGAAAATAATTTTCTTAACTGAAAATTTAACTTTTCTACTTAAAAATTGTACTATTTTGTTAGTCATCTTTATCTGGCGAAAATTCAACTATTTTTTTTAATTCGTCTTTTTGGTTGAATATTAATTTTTTAAATTGAAAATTTAAAAATTCTAGTTGAAGATTTATCATTGTAATTGAAAAATTTTTCATTGAAAATTCAACTATTTGGGTAAAAGCTGAACTACTTGGTTAAAAAATTATTTTTTGTCTAATGGTTAAAAATTTAACTATTTTGTTGAAAATTGTTTTTTTTCTGGTTGAAAATTAATTTTTGTAACTGGTAATGTATCTTTTCTATTTTGATTGAAAATTTATCTTTTTTAGTTGAAAACTCGTCTTTTTTGGTAGAAAACTAATCTTCTCCATTTGAAATTTCCTCTTTTTGGGTCAAAAATTTAACTTTCTGTTTGGAAATTAATTTTTTTATTGAAAAATCATATTTTTGGGTTGAAAATTTAACTTTTTTCAGATAATTTGTCTTTTGGTTAGAAATATTAACAATTTGAATGACCTGTTTTTCTTTCTTTGCTGAAAAGTCTTTATTTTTTGAAAATTCGTCTATTTCGTTGAATAATTCACTATATTGCTAAAAAAAATTTTTCCTGTTAAAAACAAACTATTTTTTTTAAGTCATGTTTTTTTTTGTCGAAAATTCAATTGTTTTTTTTTATCATTCGTCTTTTTTGGTAGAAAATTCGTGAAAAATCTGTTCAAATTCAGAATTATATTTATTTTTCATAAAATTCTCTCTTCCAAAATTAGAATTGTAATTCCAGAGAATTTTAAATATTTTTGAATATTTTTGAAAATTCTAAGTAATTTTCAAGAGTTTTAAAAAGTTTCAAGGGATGATGGAAGAATGTAAAGAATTTTAAATATTTTATTTATTAATTGTTTTATTTATGAGTTAACAAATTTTTTACAGGATTTAAAAAATCTTAGGTTATTCTTAATAGATTTGAATAATTTGAAGAAGAAAATTCCAAGGAATTTTCAAGAGTTTTAAAAAATTTCAAGGGACTTCCAGAAATTTGAAAGTGTTTCAAATGTTTCGGGGTATTTTACAAGATTCTAAGTAATTTTCAATTGATTTCAGTAATTTAATTTTTGAAAATTCCAAGTAATTTTTAAGATTTTTACAAAATTTTAAGGGATTTCAAAATATTTTAAAGGACTAGAAATATTTAAGGGTATTTTCAAAAATGCCAAGGATTTTTCAAGAAGTTAAAAAATTGTAAAGAAATTTCCAAGAATATTTAAAAAGATTTCAAGGAATTTTCAAGAGCGTTAAAAGTTTCAAGGGATTTAAAAGATTTTAAATAATTATAAGGGTTTTTGAAAAAAAATATTCATGGGGTTTTGAAGAATTTACTAGAATTTCGAAATTTTGAAAGACAAGAGAATTCTTTTTTTTTTATTCAAATGGAAACATTTAAAAGTGTGTTGTCCAAATTTGATTGTTGGATTCGATTTTTTTTTTTATTCAGAAGAATTTCTTAGTTAGATTTGAATGTTAGTCGTTAAAGAGGAATTTAAATTATGATTTTTTTCTGAATTTAATTTCTTAAACTGGGTTGCTTCAGATCAGGAAATTTCAAAAAATAAACTTGGTTCCTCAATAAATTGAAATTTAGATTTAGATTCTATGTTAATAACAAGTAAGTCTCAAAAACGTATAATTTTTTTCATTTTATAAGTATTTTGTTTGAGAATTTATCCCGTGGTTAAAAATTCTATTATTTTGTTAAAAATTCAACAATTGTGTTGAAAAACCATTTTTTTTCGTTTTTGAAAATGAACTTTTATGTTGAAGAATCATATTTTCAGTTTAAATCCTACTTTTTGGTGGAAAATTCACCTATTTGGTCAATAATTAAACTATTTATTCGAAAATTTATTTATTTAGTAAAAAATTACCTTTTTTGTTGTAAAATCATATTTTCAGGGTGAAAATTCATCTTTTTTCGTTTAATTGAAGTCTTTGATTTTAAATTAAATTTTTCTTTGCTCGAAGATGCACAATTTTAGTTAAAAATTAAACTATTTGCTTGAAAATTAACTTTTTTGTTGAAAATTATATTTTTGGACGAAAATTCAACTCTTTTGGTAGAATAAACTATTTATTTGAAAATTTAACTATTTTGTAGGAAATTAACTTTTTTGTTGAAAAATCATATTTTTAGGTTGAAAATTTGTCTTTTTTTATTTAATTCAAGCTCATGATTTCAAATAAAAAATTTGTTGGTTAAAGATTTATAATTTTAGTTGAAAATTAAACTATTTTATTAAAAATGGACTTTTTTGATGAAAATTCATATTTTCACTTAAAATTCTACTCTTTTTGTAAAAAGTTCACCTATTTGGTTATTATTTAAACTATTTATTAAAAAATTTAAGTATTTATTAAAAAATTAACTTTTTTGTTTAAGAAATCATATTTTCAGGTTAAATATTCAACTGTTTTTTTTTCGAGGATTCAACTACCTTGTTGAAAATTTGTCTTTTTTTAATTATTTTAATTAATTTATTTATTATTTTAATTAATTTAATTTTATTTTTATTTGAATTTAATAAAAAATTTATTAAATGAATTCGAATTTAAATAAAAATATTTTTTGTTGAATGTTCATAATTGTAGTTGGAAATTCAACAATTTCATAAAAAATTAAACAATTTGATTGAAAATTAACTTTTTTGTTGGAACTTCATATTTTCAGTTTTAAATTCTACGCTTTTGTTAAAAAACTTACTTGATTGGTTAATAATTAAACTATTTATTTTAAAAATTAACTATTTAGTAAGAACATTACTTTTTTATTGAAAAATCATATTTTTAGGTTAAAAATTCGACTTTTTTTGTTTAATTCAAGTGTTTTCAAACTTAAATAAAAATCTTTTTTTATTAGATATTCATAATTGTGGTTGAAACTTAATTTATTTGAGATTTAATAAACTTTCTTGGCGAAAATTCATATTTTTTAATAAAAAATTATACTCTTTTGGTAGAAAATTCGTCTTTTTTAGCTTAAAATCCAAAAATTTGGTAACAAATTTAACTATTTGATTGACATTTTTTTTAAATTCTACTCTTAGTAGAAAATTTACCTATTTTGTTAATAATTAAACTATTTATTCGAAATTTTAACTATTCAGTTTTAAATGATCTTTTTTGGTAAAAAATAATTTTTTCATGTTAAAAATTCGTCTTTTTTTTGGTTTAATTTAAGTTTTTGATTTAAAATTGAAATTTTTAACAACTTAATAAAAAAATTTAAGTATTTGACTAAAAATAACTTTTTTAAAAATAATATTTTCAGGCTAAATATTCAACTCTTTTGTTTGAGGATTCAACTATTTCGTTGTAAATTCGTCTTTTTGGGTTTAATTCAAGTGTTTTTTATTTCAAATTAAAATATTTTTTGATTGAAGATAAATAATTTTGATACAAAATTAAACTATTTGGTGGAAAATTAAGTTTTTTGATAAAAATTAATATTTTCGGTTGAAGATTACGAAATAAAATATTTTTGTAATAATAATTCTAGTTGAAAATTCAACTATTTGATTATTAGTTAACTTTTTTCTTGAGAATGTATTTCTTATGAGTTTTAAATTCAACTATTTGGTAGAAAATTAATTTTTTTTTAAATTCATTTTTTTTGTGTAGAAATTTAATCTTCTTTGTTGAAAATTCATCTGTTAGGTTGATGATGTTGATGATTAGGTTAATAATTCGTTTTTTTTTCGTTTAATTCAACTATAAACAAATTTTTTTGATGGAAATTAATCAGTTTAAACCGAAAATTTAATTAGTCAATTTCTGGATGAAAACTTATCTTTTTTAGTTGAAAGTTGATGTATTTTATTGAAAATTCGTATTTTGGTAGAAAATTAATCATCTTGATTGAAAATTCATTTTTTTGATTAAAAATAAAAGCTACTTGTCTAAAAATTCAACTATTTTGTTTTAAGTTTAATTATTTTGTCGAAAATTCAAATGTCTTTAAAAAAATTATTTTTTTTGTCAGGAAAAGATAACTTATTTGGTAAAAATTTCAACTATTTTGTTAAAAATTCGTCTCTTTTGGTTGAAAGTTCATCCCTTTTGACTGAAAATCTTTTTTTGTTTGAAAATTCATCTGTTATTATAAAAATTACATCTTTTTTTGATAAGAATGTATCTGATCAGTTGTAAATTTAATTATTTTGTTAAAAATACATTCTATTTGGTTGAAAATTAATTTTTTCACTGAAAAATTAACTATTTTATTTTAAATCGAAAATTGATCTTTTTTAGTTAAAATTTCAGCTATTTGGTTTGAAATTCGTGTATTTTGTTGAAAATTCATCTTTTTTGGTAAAAAATTGAATCTCATTAAAAGAAACTTAATCTTTTTTTTAAAAAATTCATTTCTTTGGTTGAAAATTTATCTTTTTTGGTTGAAAATTTTCGTATTTTGTCAAAAATTTGTCTTTGTGAGTAAAAAATTTATCTTTTTGATTAAAAATTTCATTATTCGGTCAAAAATTAATTATTTTTGTTCAAGATTCATGATTTCAAGCAAAAATAATTTTCCTTTGGTTGAAAATTTAAAATACTATTTTGTTCTTGAAAAATACAATTTTTGGTTTAAAAATTCTACTGTTTTGTAGAGAATTATTGTTTTTGACATCAAAAAACTATTTAATTTTTGTTCGAAAATTCATCTTTCTTAGTTGGAAATTCATTTGTTTTATTGAAAACTTGCATTATTTTGGTAGAAAATTCAACATTTTTGTACAATTTTTTTGCTTTAAAATTCGACAATTCTGTTGAAAGTTAACTTTTTTTCTGTTTAAAATTCATATTTTCGTGTTGAAAACTTAACTGTCTTATAGAAAATTCGTCCTTTTGGTTAGAAAATACAACATTTCGGTTGAGATTTTTTTTCTTCATTGACTGAAAAATCTTTTTTGGTTAAAAATTTAACTTTTTGGCTTAAAATTGATGTATTTTGTTAAAAAAAATTTTTCTATGGTGAAAACTAATCTTCTCGGTTGAAAATTCACTTTTTTTCAAATTCAACTACTTGGTTTAAATTTTAATACTTTGTTGAAAATTTATTTTTTGGATGAAGATGCATAATTTCAGTTGAAAATTGATCTTCTTGGATGCAAATTTAACTTAATTGTTAAAAATGATTTTTTTTCGTAAAAAATTCGTCTATTTGGGTAAAAAATTAATCTTCTATGTTGAAAATTCATCTTTTTGGTTGAGGATTCAACTACTTTGGCGAAAAATTCATCTGTTTGGTTGAAAATTTAACTATTTTATTTTTAATAACATTTTTTTCTTTTTGTGTTTAAAATTTATTTCTTTATTCGAAAATTTATCTTTGTGCTTGGAAATTACATTATTGTTTTAAAAATGGCCCATTATAGTTAAAAATTCGTTTTTTGTGTAGAAAATTTAACTATTTGATTGAAAATCCCTTTTTTTATGTTAAAAATAATGTTTTAACTTAAAATTTATCTTTTTTGGTTTAAGCTTCATTTTATTTAAAAAAAGTCTTTTTCAATCGAAAATTGATAAAAAATTTTATTTGGTTGAAAATTTATTTTTTTATTTGAAAATTTATCTTTTTATTTGAAAATTCCATTATTTGTTTGAAAATTGATCATTTAAGTTAAAAATCCGTTTCTTTTGTAAAAAATATAACTACTTGATTGAATTGAAACCACATCTATTTGGTTGATAATTCATGTATTTTGTTGAAAATTCGTCTTTCTTGGTAGAAAATCAATCTTTTCCGTTGAAAATTTACCTCTTTGGTTAAAAATTGATCTATTTCGATAAAAATTCGTTTTTTTTTTGTTTTTTATTTGTTTTTTTTTGTTCAAAATAATTTGTTGACTTAAAATTTATTGTTGTTAGTTGAAGCTTCATGTGTTTTGTTTAAAAATTATCTTTTTTGGTAGAAAATTAATCTTCTTTAATGAAAATTAATCTTTTTGTTAAAAAATCAACTATTTTGCTAAATATACATTTTATTTTGTTGAAAATTTATTTCTTTATTTGAAGAATTAACTATCCCACTTTTAATTGCAAATTTTTTTCAGTTAAAAATTTATTTTATGTTTAAAAATGCCATTGTTTGTTTAAAAATTCATATTTTTGGTTCAAAATTCATAATTTTAGTTTAAAATTCGTTTCCTTGGTAGAAAATTTAACTATTTAATTGGAATACCTTTTTTTTTGTTGACAATTTGTTTGTTTTAACTAAAAATTTATTTAACCTATTTTAGGCTCAAAAGTTATCTTTTCAATTAAAACCTTAAATATTGGTTGATAACTAATGCGTTTTGTTGAAAATTCATTTTTCTTGGTAGAAAATTGATTTTCTTTGTTGGAAATTCACCTTGTTAGTTAAAATTGATATATTTTACTAGAAATTATATTTCTTTGTAAAAAATAATTTTTTAACTTAAAATTAATATTTTTTAGATAAAGCAATTTTTGAAACGAATTTTGAACTGAAATGATGAATTTTTAACAAAAATAACTGACATTTTAAACAAATAGTGTAATTTTCAACCACAAAGATAAATTTTCAACAAAAAAAAAAAAAAAAATTTTGATCCAAATAGTTGAATTTTAAACTAAAAACAGAATAGTTAAATTTCTAGTTAAAAAAAAATCATTTTCGAACTAAAAAACGGGGCGGGGGGTATAATTAAGTTTTCAACCAAAGAGTTGAATCTTCAACCAAAAAAATATTTTCTCAACGAAAAGTGTAATAGTTGATATTTCCACTAAAATATATCATAATTTTCAATAACAAAACAGTTAGGTTTAATAAAAAATATGAATTTTTAACAAACTAGTTGAATCGTCAGCAAAAATAAATTAATTTTCAAACAAAAAAAAAGGAATTTTTAGCCAAGAAATATTTTTCAGTCACTAAAGAAAAAAAATCTCATGAGTTTTTAACAAAGTACTTAAAGCTTCAACTGAAAAAGATAAATTTTAAGTTAAAAAATTATTCTAAACCAAGAAAAAAATTTCTTTCAGAAAAATAGATAATTTTCAACCAAAGAGGTGAATTTTCAGCGAAGAAGATTATTTTTTTCCACCAAGAAAGAAGAATTTTTAACAAAATAAATGAATTATCAACTACGTAGTTAAGGTTTTAATTTAAAAAGATCAATTTTGAACCAAAAAATTGATTAATTTAATTTTTACTTAAAACAAGCAGATTATCAAAAAAAGCAGGGAATTCTCAATCAAATAGTTAAATTTTCGACTAAAAAAAAACAACTAATTTTTGAATAAAATTATCAATTTTTAAACAAATAGTGTAATTTTCAAGCACAAAGATAAATTTTCAAATAAGGGAATAAATTTTCAACCCAAAATGAAAAAATTTTATTAAAAATAAAATAGTTAAATTTTTAACCAAGCAGATGAATTTTTAACAAAAGTAGTTGAATATTCAACTAAAAAGATGGATTTTCAACATAGATTAATTTTCTACCCAAATAGAGGAATTTTTAACAAGATAGATGAATTTTCTACCAAACGGAAGCGTGGTTGGTCGGCCTTGGCAATTATTTATTTATATTTGGGTAATAAGTTTCTACTATTATAAGATTAATTTACCCCAAGTGCCAACTTCAGAAAAAAATTTTTACTAAAGTTATATCATTTTTTTGAAAAATAAAAAATTAAATTTTCTCGAAAGTGGCTAAATCAATTATCATGATTCAAATATATAAAGTACAAGATATTACAGCGGTTCTAATAAACAATTGAGAGTCAATTCTGAAAATTAGAAAATAAAAATAAAATTTTTTTGAAATTTTGAAAAAAATCTTCTTGTTGAAAGCTTTAGTTGAAAATTTGTTTTCCTGGGTAGACAGTTGGTCTTCGGCGTTAAAAATTTACCTCTGATTGAAAATTTATCTATTTGCTAAAAACTCTTTTTTTTTGTTACAAATAATTTTTTAACTCAAAGCTTATCTTTCTTTAGTTAAAGTTTAAAGTATTTAAAAAAAAATTGTCTCTCGGTCGAAAATTAATCTTTTTTTATGAAAATTCATCTTTTTCGTTGAAAAATCAACTATTTTGATAAATATACATTTTATTTTGTTGAAAATTTATTTTTTTATTTAAAAATTTATCTTTGCGGTTGGAAATTCCACTATTAGTTTAAAAATTAATTATATTCGTTTGCTTTGTAAAAAATTTAACTATTTGAAAATTCCTTATTTTGTTCACAATGTGTTTGTTTTAACTAAAAAATTTTATTGGTCGATTTTTGATTTAAAAATTTTTTTAATATTAAATCCTCAACTAAGTGGCCGACAATTAACGTATTTTGGTACAAATTTATCTTTCTTAGTAGAAAATTAATCTTCTTCGCTGAAAATTCACCTCTTTGGTTGAAAATTTATTTTTTTTTCTAAAAATTAGTTTTTTGGTCAAAAATAATTTTTTAACATAAAATTTATAATTTTTAGTTAAAGCTTTGTGTATTTTGTTTGAAAATCATTCTTTTCGGTCGAAAATTAATCTTAGATGAAAATTCATATTTTTGTGGAAATATTCACTATTTTGCTATACGTTTTATTTCGTTGAAAATTTATTTCTCTATTTCAATATTTAACTATTCTAATTTTAATTAAAATATATTTTTTTCTTGATGAAAATTCATCTTTGTAGTTGAAAATCCAAACTGTTTGTTTAAAAATTCATTTTTTTGTTTAAAAATTCATCTTTTTGGTTAAAAATTCGTTTCTTTGGTAAGAGATGATGAAAATTTATCTTTCTGGGTAGAAAATTAATCTTCTCCGTTGAAAATTTACCTCTTTCGTTGAAAATTTATCTATTTTGCTAAAATTTGTTTCTTTTGTACAAAATAATTTTCTAACTTGAAGTTCATATTTTTTGGTTGAAGCTTCATGTATTTTGTTAAAAAATCGTATTTTTTGGTCAAAAATTAATCTTCTTTTCTGAAAATTCATTTTTTTTGTTGAAAAATTAACTGTTTTGTGAAAAATTCATCTTTTTGGTTTAAAAATTTAATATTTTGGATGAGATTTTTTTTACTTTGTTGACTGAAAAATCTTTCTCGGTTGAAAATTTCCTTTTTTGGTTTAAAAATTAATTTTTTTTTTTATGACGATTCGACTAATTTGTTGAAAATTTTTATTTTTTGTTATGCCTAATTTTTATTATTGAAAATTATGATATATTTTGGTGGAAATATCAACTACTACACTTTTCGTTGAAAAATTTTTTTTTGTTAAAAATTCAACTCTGTGTTTAAAAATTTAACTTTTTTAAATTCCGTTTTTAAAATTGAAAATTAATTGTTTTAACTGAAAATTTAATTATTCTATTTTTAATTAAAATCTTTTCTTTTTGGGTTGGAAGTTTATCTTTGTATTTGAAAATTCCACTGTTTGTTGAAAAATAATTTTTATTGGTTAAAAATTCATAATTTCAGTTAAAAATTCGTTTCTAATGTAGAAAATTTAACTGTTTAATTGAAAATTTCTTTTTTTGTTGTTGACAATTTGTTTCTTTTAACTTATATTTGAATCATCCATTTTTTGTTCAAAATTGATCTTTTTGAGTTAAAACCTCAACTATGTGTGGTTGATGATTCATTTATTTTGTTGAAAATTCTTCCTTCTTGGTAGAAAATTAATCTTATTTGTTGAAAATTCACCTCTCTCACTCGTCTTATTCTTTGGAAAATTAATCTTCTTTGATGAAAATTCATTTTTTTGTTTGAAAAATCATCTAATTTGCTAAATATACATTTTATTTGGTTGAAATTTTTATTTTCGGGTTCAAAATTTATCTATGTATTATCCATTTGTTTAAAAAAATCATCATTTTAGTGTAAAAATTGGTTTCTTTTGTAGAAAATTTAACTGTTTAATTGAAGATCCCTTTTTTTGTTCACAATCTGCTTGTTTTAAGTAAAAATTTAATTAATCCATTTTTGGTTCAAAATTTATCTTTTTGAATTGAAACCTCCACTATTTGGTTGATAATTCATTTATTTTCTTGAAAATTCGTCTTGGCAGAAAATCAATCTTCTTCATTGAGAACACTTTTGTCGAAAATTTTTCTATTTTGCTAAAAATCCATTTTTTTCCGTTAAAAATCATTTTCTAACTTGAAATTAATTTTTAACTTAAAATTCATTTTTTTTAGTTGAAGCTTCAAGTATTTTGTTGAATACACGTCTTTCTTAGTCGAAAATTAATCATCTTTTATGAAAATTCATTCTTTTTGTTGAAAAATTAACTGTTTTGTAAAAAATTCCTCTTTTTGGTTTAAAATTTTTTTTTTTTTTTTCTGACGATTCGAGTAGTTTGTTGAAAATTTATATATTTTTATTAAACTGAACTGTTTTGTTATTAAAAATTATGATATATTTTGGTGAAAATATCAGCTATTACACTTTTTGTTGTGAATTTTTTTTTTTTGGTTAAAAATGTTTTCTGTTTTGGGTTGAAAATCTATCTTTTTGTTTGAAAATTCCACTATTGTTTAAAAATTTATTTTTTCTGGTTAAAAATTTATTTTTTGGTTGATAATTCTTTTTTTTGTTGTTGTTAAAAATTCATAATTTTAATTAAAAATTTGTTTCTTTGTTAGAAAATTTAACTATTTAAATGAGAATTTATTTTTTTGTTGACAATTTGTTTAAACTGAAAATTCAATTCATTTATTTTTAGTTCAAAATTAATCTTTTTGAGTTAAAGTCTCAGCTGTTTGTTTAAAAATTCTCATCTTTTTGTATAAAAATTTTTCTATTTTGCTAAAAAATCGTTTTTTTTTTATTCAAAATAATTTTTTAATTTAAAATTGATCTTCTTTAGTTAAAGCTTCAAGTATTTGGTTAAAAACTCATCTTTCTTGGTCGAAAATTAATCTTATTATATGAAAAATCATTTTTTTTTGGTAAAAAATTAACTATTTTGAAAAAAAATTTATGTTTCTGTCTTGAAAATTCTATATTTTGGATGAGATTTTCTTCTTTCTTGACTCAAAAATTTTTCTTGGTTGAAAATTCCTCTTTTTAGGTTGAAAAACTAATTTTTTTTTTGCTCACGATTCGACTAGTTTGGTAAAAATTCATATTTCTTTTATTAAACTTGACTGTTTTGTTATCAAAAATTATGATATATTTTAATAAAAGAATCAACTATTACACTTTTTGTTGAGGATTTTTTTTTGGTTTAAAAATGTTTTCTTTTTGGTGTTAAAAATTTATATTTTTGTTTGAAAATTCCGCTATTTGTTTTAAATTTATTTTTTTTTTCGTTAAAAATTAATTTTTTTGGTTAAAAATTCATTTTTTGGTTAAAAATTCTTTTTCTTTTTTGTTAAAAATTCTTTTTTTTTTGTTAAAAATTCATAATTTTAATTAAAAATTCGGTTCTTTGGTAGAAAATTTGAATATTGGATTGAAAATTACTTTTTTTGTTGTTGATAATTTGTTTTTTTTTAATTAAAATTTAATGAATCCATTTTCGGTTTAAAATTGATCTTTTTAGGTTAAAACCTCAATTATTTGGTTCAAAATCTACCTCTTTGGTTAAAATTGATGTATTTTGTTAAAAATTCATTTTTTGTTGGTTCAGAATAATTTTTTAACTTAAAATTTGTCAATCTTAGTTGAAGCTGTAAGTATTTTGTTAAAAACTTTTTTTCTTGGTCGAAAATTATTCTTCTTTTATGAAAATTCATTCTTTTGGTTGGAAAATTAACTGTTTTGAAAAAAATTCATCTTTATGGCTTAAAAATTCAATATTTTGAATGAGATTTTTTTCTTTGTTGACTGAAAAATCTTTTTTTGTTTGAAAATTTCTCGTTTTGCTTTAAAAAATAATTTTTTTTGCTAACCATTCGACTAGTTTGGAGAAAATTTATATTTTTTTAATTGTTCTTAACTGTTTTGTTATGGAAAATTATGATATATTTTGATAAAAGTATTAATTATTACGCTTTTCGTTAAGGATTTTTTTTGGGTTGCAAATTTATATTTTTGTTTGAAAATTCCACTGTTTGTTTAAAAATTCATTTTTTTGCTTAAAAATTCATTAAATGGTTCAAAATTCTTTGTCTTTTTTGTTTAAAATTAATAATTTTAAATTAAAAATTCGGTGCTTTGGCAGAAGATTGTTTAAAAATTCCACTATTTGTTTAAAAATTCATTTTTTGGTTAAAAATTCTTTTTGTTTCTTCTAAAAAATTATTGTTTTTTGTTAAAAATTCATCATTTTAATTAAAAATTCATTTCTTTGGTACAAAATTTAACTATTAGATTGAAAATTCCTTTTTTTGTTGTTGACAATTCGTTTCTTTTAATTGAAAATTTAATCAATCCATTTTCGGTTCAAAATAGATCTTTTTGGGTTAAAACCTCAACTATTTGGTTACAAATTCACCTTTCGGGTTATAATTAATCTACTTTGCTAAAAATCCGGTTTTTCGTTTAAAAATCATTTTTTTAACTTGAAATTCATTTTTTTTTTAGTTGAAACTTCAAGTATTTTGTTAAAAACTCATCTTTCTTGGTGAAAAATAATTTTCAACAATGGAAATTTATTCTTTTGGTTAAAAAATTAACTCTTTTGTAAAAAATTCATTTTTCCGTCTTGAAAATTTTTGGATGAGATTTTTTTTTCTTTGTTAACTGAAAACTTTTTTTTGGTTAAAAATTAATTTTTTTTGCTGATGATTCGACTAGTTTGTTGAAAATTCACATTTTTTTATTGAACTTAACTGTTTTGTTATTGAAAATTATGATATATTTTGGTGAAAATATCAACTATCACACTTTTTGTTGAGAATTTTTTTTTCGGTTAGAAATGTTTTCTTTTTTGGATTAAAAATTCTATTCTTCGTTTAAAAATTTATGTTTTTGTTTAAAAATGGATTTTTTTCTCTTCAAAAATTCATTTTTTTTTTGTTAAAAATTTATTTTTTTGTTAAAAATTCATTTTTTGGTAAAAAATTCTTTTTTTTGTTGTTAAAAATTCATAATTTGAATTAAAAATTCGGTTCTTTGGTAGAAAATTCAACTATTTGATTGAAAATTCCTTTTTTTGTTGTTGGCAATTCGTTTCTTTTAATTGAAAATTTCATTCATCTATTTTCGTTTCAAAATTGATCTTTGGGTTAAAACCTCAACTATTTGGTTACAAATTTACCTTTTGGGTTATAATTAATCTACTTTGCTAAAAATCCGGTTTTTTCGTTTAAAAATCATTTATTTTAACTTGAAATTCATTTTTTTTGTAGTTGAAACTTCAAGTATTTTGTTAAAAACTCATCTTTTTTGGCCAAAAATTAATTTTCTTTTATGAAAATTTATTCTTTTGGTTAAAAAATTAACTGTTTTGTAAAAAATTCATCTTTACGTCTTGAAAATTTAACATTTTGGATGAGATTTTTTTTCTTTGTTAACTGACAAATTTTTCTTTGTTGAAAATTCCTCTTTTTGGTTTAAAAAATAATTTTTTTTTGCGAACATTTCGACTAGTTTGTTGAAAATTTATATTTTTTTATTGAACTTAATTGTTTTGTTACTAAAAAATTATGATATATTTTGGTGGGAATATCAACTATTACACTTTTCGTTGCGAATTTTTTTTTGTTAAAAATTTTTCTTTTTTTTTGGGTTGAAAAATTATCTTTTTGTTTGAAAATTCCACTAATTGTTTTAAAATTTATTTTTTTGTTTAAGAAATTCATATTTTAGTTAAAAATTCATAATTTTATTTAAAAATTCGTTTCTTTGATAGAAAATTTAACTATTTGATTGAAAATTCCACTTTTTGTTGTTGACAATTCGTTTCTTTTAATTGAAAATTTAATTAAACTATTTTCGGTGTGAAATTGATCTTTTTGGGTTAAAACCTAAACTATTTGGTTACAAATTTACCCCTCGGGTTATAATTAATCTACTTTGCTAAAAATCCGTTTTTTTTTTGTTCAAAAATCATTTTTTTAACTTGAAATTCATTTTTTTTTTAGTTGAAGCTTAAAGTATTTTGTTGAAAACTCATCTTTTTTATTGAAAATTAATTTTCTTACATGAACATTTATTCTTTTGGTTGAAAAATTAACTGTTTTGTAAAAAAATCATCTTTTTGTCTTAAAAATTTAACATTTTGGATGAGATTTTTTTTTTTTTTGTTGACTGAAAAATTTTTCTTTGTTGAAAGTTCCTCTTTTTGGTTTGAAAAATAATTTTTTTTTGCTAACGCTTTGACTAGTTTGTTGAAAATTCATATTTTTTTATTGAACCTAACTGTTTTGTTATTAAAAATTATGATGTATTTTGGTGGGAATATCAACTATTACACTTTTCGTTGCGAATTTTTTTTTGTTTGTTAAAAATGTTTTCTTTTTTTTTGGGTTGAAAATTTATCTTTTTGTTTGAAAATTCCACTATTTGTTTTGAAATTTATTTTCTTGTTTAAAAAATTTATTTTTTGGTTAAAAATTCATAATTTTATTTAAAAATTCGTTTCTTTGATAGAAAATTTAACTATTTGATTGAAAATTCCTTTTTTTTGTTGGCAATTTGTTTCTTTTAATTGAAAATTTAATAAATTAATCCCGAAAGTGGGATTTTGTGGCAACTCTGTTAAATCTGAAGTGAAATTTTTTCTCTATCAATTAAAAAAATTCCGCAGGTTCCTTCCTCACTTTTTACCGAACCGAGTGAAATTGCGCCGCATCTCCCTCAGACGCAAAGTTCCTATCACAAGCTGGTGATTCCCGTGAAATCTTCTGAAGCGGAATCTGCAAGTTCAAAAATGGAAGTACCAAAAAATCAGTGCGATTCGGAATCAGAATCGAATGCTGAGAGCAGTGCAGAAAAAACTCAAGACGCTCAGGGCAATTTCGTCACTTAAATTTCAAAATAAGTGACGGTGACCAGTCGTGATAAGAAAACAATTACTTTCCATTCGGTTATTTACCAATCTATGAATGTAACAAATAAACGTTTTGCAATACAAAGACAATATTTGAAGCTGTTATCTCTTGCCGAATTTCTTATCGAAAATTTTATCTTTAATCTTTAATTTTTTCTGATAAAGTTTTAGGCTAATCTTTTAATGCGACATCCAATTAGTAGCGAAAATGAATTCAAGACAGGTTGTTGGGATTATTTTGGGCAGTTTTGTATTTTTAATTGCAAGTAAGATTACTTTTTTATATATATTTATTTATTTAATTATTTAAGGTGTACGAAGTCTGGAAATTTTATTCGTCAGGAAAGTCAGGGATTTTGTGAAAAAAATTGCAAAAGTCAGCGAATTTCTGTAAAATGCAGTTTATGTAACTGTCAAGCAAGACTGACATATACTTCTAGTCACTTTTTAAAATAACATTTTTTCAAATTTCTGAGATTTTTAACAGATTTTAATTATTCGAAAAGGTTTCAAAGGATTTTAGAGATTTAAGAGTATTTAAAGAAATTCCAACGAATTTTCAAGAGCTTTACAAAAATTCAAGTGATTAAAACAATTTTTATGGGATTTGAAATAAAAAAAAATATTCAAGATCTTTAAAATTTTTAATGAATTTCAAATATTTCAGGGTATTTTACAAGATTTTGAAAATTTTTCAAATTCGTGTTAATAACTTAATCGATTTCAAGGAATTTGAAATATTTAAAAAATTTTTTTTTAATTTTAAGGCATTTTCATAACCTTCAAAAAGTTTCTGGGTATTTCAAAGGATTTTTAAGAATGTAAAATATTTTAGGATATTTTAAAAGATTTTAAAATATTTGAAATATCTTTGGGCACTTTGAAAGATTCCAAGGCATTTTCAAGAGATTAAACATTTTTAAAAGAATTTTTTTAAAGATTTAAAATGTTTCTAAATATTTTAGGATGTCATAAAAGATTTCAAGAAATTTTCAATTATTTACAATTATTTATGGGATTTCAAAGAATTTAAAACATTTTAGAATATTTGTAAATATTCCGAATAATTTTCATCAGCTTCAAAAAATATTTTAGCGTATTTCGAAAGATTTCCAGGCATTTTCAAGAAATTTTTAACGATTTCAATGATTTTAAGGTATTTTAAAAATTCCATATAATTTACAAGAGCTTTGAAAAGTTTCAAAGGATTTCAAAAGATTTTTTTTTAAATATTTGAGGGTATTTAACAAGATTTCAAGAAATTTTCAATTGATTTAAATTATTTGAAGGATTTCGAAGAACTCTAAAGATTTTAGGATGTTTTTAAAAATTTCAAGCTTTAAAAAAGCTTTAAAAAATTTAAGGAATTGGAAAGAATTGTAAAGGATTTCATGGCATTTTAAAAGATTCCAAGGAATTTTAAATTGATTATATTTCAGGATATTTCAAAAGATTCCAAAGAATTTGAAAGACTTTAAGGTATTTTTAAGAAATTTAAGACATTTTCAAGGGACTTTAAAAAAGACTGAAAGATACCTCAAAACATTTTAAAGTCTTTTAAGATATTTTAAAAGATTCCAATGGATTTTCAATTTCTAATGAATTTTTAATTGATTTCAGTAATTTAGTGGGATTTCGAAGGATTTGAAATTTTTGGGGTATTTTAAAAGATTCCGAGGGATTTCAAAAGATTTTTGAGAATTTTAAATATTTTTGGATATTTTTTAAGATTCCAAGGAATTTTAATTGATTTCAATAATTAGAAGGGATTAACAAGAATTTTTAAGACTTTAAGATTTTTGAAAAAATTTCAAGAAATTTTCAAGAGCTTGGACAAAATTTTAGGGGATTTTAAAAGATTTTAAAGGATTTGAAATATTTTTGGATATTTCAAAAGATTTCAAGGTATTTTCAAGAACTTTGAAAATTTCCAAAAGATTTTTATGAATTTAAAATATTTTAGATTTTTTTGCAAGATTTCAAGGAATTTTCAACTAATTTCAAC
The DNA here is from genome assembly GCA_032357855.1 of Amphibolips quercusostensackenii. Classification (NCBI taxonomy): domain Eukaryota; kingdom Metazoa; phylum Arthropoda; class Insecta; order Hymenoptera; family Cynipidae; genus Amphibolips; species Amphibolips quercusostensackenii. The sequence continues at coordinate 376,514 of JAUELO010000231.1, read as the reverse complement.
AATTAGAAGGGATTTAAAAGAATTTTTAACGATTTTAGGTCTTTCTTAAAAATTTCGAGAAATTTTGAAAAGCTTTAAAAAGTTTCAAGGAATTTCAAAAGATTTTAAAGGATTTTTAGGTATTTGAAAAAATTCAAAGGAATTTTTTATTTCAAATAAATTTTTCATTGATTTTAGTGTTTAATGGTATTTGAAATATTTTGGGGTATTTTAAAAGATCCCAAGGCGTTTTTAAGAGCTTTAAAAAATTTCAAAGGATTTCAGAAGATTTTGAAGAATTTTAAATATATTAGAATATTTTAAAAGATGCCGAAAAATTTTCAATTGATTCCATTAATTAGGAGGGATTTAAAAGAATTTTTAAGATTTTAGGGTACTCAAAAAAAATTTTTAAGAAATTTTCAAGATCTGTAAAAAAAATTTTAAGGGATTTCAAAAAGTTTTAAAGGATTTTAGGGTATTTCAAAAGTATGAAGAGATTTTAAAAGATGCCCGAGAATTTGAAATGTTTTAGGGTATTTTAAAAGATTTCCAAGAATTTTCAAGATATTAAACATTTTTCGAGAAATTTTTAAGATTTGAATGTTTTAAAAGTATTTGGAAATTTTTAAGTTATTATCAAGAGCTTTTAAAAGTTTTGAGGGATTTCAAAAGATTGAAAATGTTATTTTTTCAGGGTATTTTATAAAATTTAAGAAATTTTTAATTGATTTTAGTCATTTAATGGTATTTCCAAGTATTTGAAATATTTTAGGGTACCTTAAAAAACTCCAAGGTATTTTCAATTGATTTCATAAATTAGAAGGGATTTTAAAGAATTTTTAAGATTTTAAGGTATTTTTGAAAATTGCAAGAAATTTACAAGAGCTTTAAAAAAACTTAAGGGATGTCAAAAGATTTTCAAGAATTTTAGGGTATTTAAAAGTATTCTAAGAACTTTTCAATTTCCAAAGAATTTTGTATTGACAACATTTTAAGGGATTTTAAAAGATTTTAAAGGATTTCAAATATTTTTGGATGTTTCAAAAGATTTTAAGGCTTTAAAAAAACGTACAGGAATTTTGAAAGATTGAAAATATTTTAGGGTATTTGAAAAGATTCCAAGGAAATTTTAATTGATTTCAGTAATTTAATGGAATTAAAATTTTTTAAAAATATTTTTGCGTAGTTTAAAAGATTTCAAGGCATTTTCAAGAGCTTTGAAAACTTTCAAAATATTTTGAAGGATTTGAAAGAATTTTATGGTATTTTAAAAGATTTCAAGAAATTGTCAATTTTCAAGGAATTCTAAATTGATTTGAAAGGATTTTATGGCATTTTGAAAGATGTCAAGGAATTTTAAATTTATTATACAAACTGTCCAAAGAGTAACGAAACTTTTAACAAGGAATCCAGTGGTGACCTTTAATTTGACCTTGAGCTTGTCAACTTTGTTTTTTTAATGGGAACCCCTATTTTTGACAACGGCAATCGAAAGAGTGGGAAATTTTACGTCCAAAAATGTATCCAGATCATGGGTCAAGGATGACCTGTAACCCATTTAAAAAAAAAACAAAGTTGTCCTTAAGATAACCTTAAAGGTCTAGCTCAAGGTCAAATTCAAGGTCACCACTGAATTCCGCGTTAAAATTTACTTTAAAAATGACCTTGTCTTTTTGAAATAATATTTTACCTGGAAAATTATTTAGGTGTTTCGTTACTTTTTGGACACATTTTAACAATTCCAGAGAATTTTTAATTGATTTCAACAATTAGAAGGGATTTCAAAGAACTTTAAAGATTTTAAGGTATTTTTAAAAAATGTAAGTAATTTTTAAGGGACTTTAAAAAACTCAAAGGGACTTCAAGTGATTTTCAAGGATTTTAGGATATTTTAAAAGATTTTAAGGAATTCTCAGTTTCCAAGGAATTTTGAATTGATTTTAGTAATTTAATGGGATTTCGATAGATTTGAAATATTTTTGGGTATCTAGAAAGATTTAAAGTCATTTTCAAGAGATTTACAAATTTTCAAAAGATTTTTATGAATTTTACATATTTTAGGATATTTTACAAGATTCAAAGAGATTTTTAATTGATTTCAATAAATATAAGGGATTTCAATAAATTCGTAAAGATTTTAGGGTATTTTAAAAAATTCCAAATTTTTTCGAAAGCTTTGAAAAAGTTGTAAGAGATTTTAAAAGATTTTAAAGGATTCTAGAGTATTTTAAAAGTTTCCAAGGCATTTTCAAGTGTTTAAATAAGTTTTAAGGGATTTCAAAAGCTTTTTAAGAATTTTAAATATTTTACGATATTTTAAAAGAGTTCAAAGAACTTTAATTGATTCGAATAATTTGAAGGGATTTCAAAGAATTTTCATGATTTCAGCGAATTTCGGAAAAATTTTTTTTTTAAGAAGAAATATTTCTAGATAAATGTTAGTAAAAACTATGAAAAAATAAACTGTACATTTAGAGAAAAATGTATTAATATTTTCAAACATTCCGGCAAACCCTGATGGTGGGCGTAGCCCATTCAGTAGCTGGCGAATAACCTGAATTAAATTGAAGTAATATTTTCATAGGGTTTAAGAACGATCGCAAAATATTTAAGACAAATTGATTTTAATCATTTGAAAGGATTACGAAAAATTTAGAAGATATTAGGATATTTTAAAAAATTCCAACTTTTTAAAAATTTGAAAAAGTTTCGAGGAATTAAAAACCTTTTTACAGGATTTGAAATATCTTAGGGTATCCGTGATAGATTTCAATAATTTGAAGAGATTATAAAGGGTTGTAGGGTATTTTTTTTAAATTAAAAGAAATTTTCAAGGTCTTGAAAAAATTTTAAGGGATTTCAAAGATTTTACATCATTTGAAATACCTCTCCACAAGCATCTCAGCGCCCCTGAAAGTAATTTAAAAAAGTATTTCTGAATGATCCTGTTAAAAATTATGAGAAAATAAACTGTACATTAAAAAAAAAATGATTCCTATTTTCGAAATTTTCGTTATGCTTTGATAGTGGGCGTAGCCCATTGTTTGAACTGCAATAATATTTAAATAGGGTTTCACGGGTGAGCGCGAAATATTTAAGAGAAATTGATTTCAATCATTTGAAAGGGTTTCGAAGAATTTGAAATATTGGAGGATATTTTGAAAAAGTTTCAAGGGATTACAAACGTTTTTACAAGATTTAAAATATCGCAGAGTATCCTTGATAGATTTCAATAATTTGAAGAGATTTTACAGGATTGTAGGGTATTTTTGTAAATTTAAAGAAATTTTCAAAGTCTTGCAAAAATTTTAAGGGATTGCAAAATATTTTACATGATTTGAAGTGCCCCTCCTAGCTAACCTGTTACTATCGTGAAAAGTTCATAAGTGATCACATGTTATGAGAGGAAATGTTGCTTGTATTTTAGCTGCCTAAGAAGTAACGGGCTAATCGCCGTAATTTAATCGGAAGGCTTGTTGTATCCGTTAACTGCCATACTAGTAATCATGATCTAAGAATACACGGTCTAGCCTTAGGCGCTACTAATTTCATCCCCAGTTGCGCTATACCAGTGACAGACATCTCGGTTACCAGCGGCGTATCTAGAGAAAATAGCGCCCACGGCAAGCATTGTAAATTGTAC
>JAUELO010000231.1:328872-339029 GCA_032357855.1 Amphibolips quercusostensackenii | reverse complement strand
AGGGGCACCGCTGCCGCCTCCATGGCAATGGCCTACGTAACAAATTCGTTAAGGTTGGCCGTCACTGGCCGCTTTCCCTGGGAGAAAAAGGGGAGAGTTATAAGAGAAAATTAAGCACGTCTGGCTTGTTGTAAAACACGAGGCCAGCTCGTGATGGAAATTTTCGATCGGCAGCTGTGCTGGCTTTGGTTTACGACTCCCTTTCATTTCTTCTCATGTATTGTGACCCATGGGGAAAACGAGCTCGTCAGAAGACCATTAGAAAACAATTTAGCTTAGAAGGTTTTTTTTTTGCTTGGGTTTATTTGAGTAAACACAAGTAGTGAATCATTTGTGGCAAATTGCTTTCCAATGGTTCTCAATTATGGGACCTAGTGGACTATATCAATTTGAAACAGAGATTTAAAAAATTTTTTTTCAAATCCGAATTCAAATTTTTTTTTAAATTTCCTTACCGATTTCCTGGTCAGGTGACACCATGCTTATGTGTTTTAAAAACAATTTATAATTCTTTTTTTATTTCTCTTTTTAGCTCCCTTGTTTTTGGAACTACAAAAATTTGGTTCAATGGCACAAGCATCAAGTTGGGAGAATGTGGAATTACACTTCAAAATATTTCTTCCAATGATATTGGAACCTGGAGATGTGCCGCAAGATTGAAGGGAGCTAAAGTCCTCAATGAAGCTTTCGATACGATAGAAATTATTTTAAAAGACCAAAAAGAAAGTGGTAATTATTAAAATATTGAATTAAATAAAAATAATGGAAGAAATTTCTATAAATAATCTTTTTTTATTGCAAAATACAATTTTATTTTTTAAATATTTATAGGACCTGTAAAACTTAATTTTTCAGAAACTCTTACCGCTTCTGCAAGTGCCGGAATAGGAGTAGGAGTTATGGTCTTATTGTGTCTTACTGCTATAACGATAGCCCATTTAAATAAAAAAGTAAAAGGAACTTGGATTCCCTGTCAGGTAAGTAAATCGAAATTAATAAATATTTATTATTTATCTTCTATTATTACAAAAAATTTTTAATTTTATTTTATTTAAACTATTAGGCTCGTCGTTTATCATCTCCAGAAGAAACACCAAGATCTACACAAATTATTTTTAATCCGGTATCGCATAGATCGTCTGGACTTTCGTCAGGATCGGACCTATAATTTTTTTTTTAACGTAATTTTTAGATTCTGATGTCTAAAATGTATTTTTGATAATATCAAATCTATTTTAAAAATAAAATAAAATGTTGAAATGCTTTTTAATCAAAATAGATAAATATTTAAGCAAATAGTTTAATTTTCTGCCAAAAACATGAATATTTCATCAAGAAGATTGATTTTCTATACAAAAACTACATGTATTTTTAAACAAATAGTCGTATTTTTGACTAAAAAAAAATTAATTCTTGATGAAAAGTGTAATAGTTGATATTTCAACCAAAAAATATTATGACCAAAATTGTAATAGTTATTCTAAGAAAAATTAAAACAAAATTTTTAACAAAATACATAAATTTTTAACAAAATAATTGAATTTTCAATTCAAAAAGGTAAATTTTTAACAAAATGGTCAAGCTTTCAACCAAAGAGATAAATTTTTATACCAAAAAGATTAATTTTCTACAAAAAACAAACGAATTTATGAAAAATATTTAAAATATAAGCTGAAGAGATTAATTTTTAACTAAAATGATTAATTTTTTAGGAAAAAAGATGAATTTTCAATCAAATAGTTGGATTTCAGAATTATATAAATGAAATCTAATTACGATGAAAACGAGTGTCAGCCAAATCATAAAATTTTCAAGTCCAAAAGAAGGAAGTTTCTAATAAACAATTAAATTTTCCAAAAAAAAAATTAATTTTCAATAAAATAGTTGAAATTTCAACCCGTTTCAACCAAAGAAATAAATCTTTGACCGAAATAATGTATTATGTACAAAAGAGTTGAAAGTGTTAATAAGCAGATTAATTTTCAAAAAAAAAAAAAAATTTCAACAAAAATTTCAGTTTTCAAACTTAAAAATTGAATTTTTTTAGAAAAAATGTGACATTTCAAACCCGAGAAGATAAATTTTCAACAAAAAAGTTAATTTTTAAGAAAGAGAGATAAATTTTTTATCAAATAGCTGAATTTTTAACAAAAAATAATTATTTTTAACCAAACAGTTGAATTAAATAAATAGATGAACTTCCAATCAAAAGAGGCGAATTTTCTAGAAAATTCTAGAGAAAGAATTTTCAAAAAAATAATTAAATTTTCAACAAAAAATAAGAATTTTCAAACAAGAAGATTAACTTTTAATAAAAAATGAATGTAAAACAAAAAACATAAATTTGCAACCGAATAGTTGAATTTTCAACTAAAAAATAATAATTTTTAACAAACTATTTAAATTTTCAACAAAGAGATGAATCTTCAACCAAAAAAAAGGAAGTTTTTAAAAAGTAATTCAACTTTAAACCAAATAGTTGAATTTTCAACCAAATAAAATAGACCCTCAATGAAGAATGTAATAGTTGATATTTCATAAAAAAAATTTTTATTTAAAATCAAAAACAGTCAAATTAAACCAAAAAGATTAATTTTTAACAAGAAGTTTAAATTTTAAACAAAGAAAGATTTTTTAGTGAAGAAAGAAAAAAATTTTAACTAAATTGTTGAATTTTTAAGACGAAAAGACAAATTTTCGACAAAACAGTTAAATTTTCAACTCAAAAATTATAATTCTCAACAGAAAAATTAATTTTCAACAAAAAAGGATGAGATTTTAACAAAAAAGTTAATTTTTAACAACAAAAAAATGAATTTTTAATTAAATAGTTGAATTTTCAACCAAAAAAAAACATTATTAACCAAACAGTTTAATTTTTAACTTAAAAATAATTTTTTTCAAAAAACTAGTTGAATTTGCAATAAAGAGATGGATCTTTAACCAAAAAAAAGAAGTTTGTAAAAAGCAGTTCAACTTGAAACCAAGTAGTTGAATTCCCAACCAAAAAATAAAAATTTTCAATAAAGAATGTAATAGTTGATGTTTTAGTCAAAAATAAGAATTTTCAACAAAAAAAATAATTTTCAACCAAGCAGTTGAATTCTTGATGAAAAAAATTCATTTTCAACCAAATAGTTCGAATTTTTTAATAAAATTTAATAAATATTAAATAATAAATTAATTTAATAAATAAAAATTTTCAACAAAAAATTAGTTTTTATCCAAACAGTTGCATTTTCGACCAAAAACTATAAATTATCAACACAAAAAGTTAATTCTCAACCAATACAATAAATTTTTAACTAAGTAATACAATTTTCAACCTGCTAATTGAATATTTAAAAAAAAGATAAATTTTCAACAACAACCAAATTTAATTTTTTAACAAAAAATGTAATATTTAAATTTTTAATTGAAAGCAATTTTCAGCCAGAAATGAAATAAGGAAATTTTCAATTAGGAAAAGAAAATTGTTACAAAAAAGACGAATTTTTGAAAAAATAGTTGAATCTTCAAACAATAAAATGAATTTTCATCGAAGTTGTCAAACTTTCAAACAATAATTGAATTTTCGACAAAAAAAAAATCAGTTTCAACCAAAAAGTTTGAATTTTTTAACCAAATATAATAGAATTTTCAACATTTCAAGCAGTTGAATTTTCAATGCAAAAATAAAAAATTTCAAAAAAAATTACTTTTGAACCAAATAGTAGAATTTTTGACCAAAAAGTATGAATTTTCAACAAAAAAGTTAATTTTCAACTAATACAATAAATTTTTAACAAAGTAGTACAATTTTCAACCTGATAGTTGAATATTTAACAAAAAAGATAAATTATTAAAAAAAAAATTTCAATTTTCAACGGAAAATGTAATAGTTAAATTTTTAATTAAAAGCAATTTTCAGCAAAAAATGGGATAGGTAAATTTTCAGTTAAGAAAACCAAATTGTTCAGTCAAAAAATAAGAATTTAAAAAAAAATTAATTTTCAACCAAACACTTTAATTATCCATCAAAAAAATTCATTTTCAACCAAATAGTTTGAATTTTTTAATAAAATTTAATAGAATTTTCAACATTTCAAACAATTGAATTTTCAATCTAAAATAAAAATTTCTAACGAAAAATTAGTTTCTAACCAAATAGTTGCATTTTCGACTAAAAAAGATGAATTTTTAACAACAAAGTTAATTTCCAACCAATACAAAAAATTTTAACAAAGTAGTACAATTTTCAACCTGATAGTTGAATTTTTAACAAAAAATATCATTTCTTTAATAAAAAAAAATTTTACTTTTCAACGAAAAATGTAATAGTTAAATTTTTAATTAAAGCAATTTTCAGCCAAAAATGGAATAGGCAAATTTTAAGTTAAGAAAAGCAAATTGTTACAAAAAAGGCGGATTTTCGAAAAAATAGTTAAATCTCGAAACAATAAAATGAATTTTTATCAAAGTAGTTGAACTTTTAAAAAACAACAGTTGAATTTTCAACCAAAAAAGTTTAATATTAACCAAATAGTTTAAATTTTTCAACCAAATATGATAGAATTTTCAAAACTTTAAGCAGTTGAATTTTCAATCCAAAAATAGAAAATTTTCAACAAAAAATTAGTTTTTAAACAAATAGTTGCACTTTCGACCAAAAACTATGAATTTTTAACACAAAAAGTTAATTTTCAACCAATACAATAAATTTTTAACAAAGTAGTACAATTTTCAACCTGATAGTTGAATATTTAACAAAAAAGATAAATTATTAAAAAAAAAATTTCAATTTTCAACGGAAAATGTAATAGTTAAATTTTTAATTAAAAGCAATTTTCAGCAAAAAATGGGATAGGTAAATTTTCAGTTAAGAAAAGCAAATTTTTTGGTCAAAAATAAGAATTTGAAAAAAGTTAATTTTTAACCAAACAGTTTAATTATCCATCAAAAAAATTCATTTTCAACCAAATAGTTTAAATTTTTTAATAAAATTTAATAGAATTTTCAACATTTCAAACAATAGAATTTTTAATCCAAAAATAAAAATTTTTAACGAAAAATTAGTTTTCAACTAAATAGTTTCATTTACGACCAAAAAATATGAATTTTCAACAAAAAAGTTAATTTTCAACCAATGCAATACGTTTTTAACAAAATAGTACAATTTTCAACCTAATGATTGAATTTTTAACAAAAAAGATAAATTTTCAATATAAAATTTTTTAATTTTTAACGAAAAATGCGATAGTTAAAATTTTAATTAAATGCAATTTTCAGAGAAAAATGGAATAGGAAAATTTTCAGTTAAGAAAAGCAAATGGTCACAAAAAAGACAAGTTTTTGGAAAAATAGTTAAATCTTCAAACAATAAAATGAATTTTTATCGAAGTAGTAAAACTTTCACAGTTGAATTTTTGACCAAAAAAGTTCATATTTAACCAAATAGTTTAAATTTTTTAACCAAATATAATAGAATTTTTAACATTTCAAGCAGTTGAGTTTTCAAACCAAAAATAAAAATTTAAAAAAATTACTTTTTAACCAAATAGTTGCATTTTCGACAAAAAATATGAATTTTTAACAAAAAAGTTAATTTTCAACCAATACAATAAATTTTTAACAAAGTAATAAAATTTTCAACCTTATAGTTGCATTTTCAACAAATAAGATAAATTTTCAATAGAAAAATTAAATTTTTAACGAAAAATGTGATAGTTCAATTTTTAGTTAAAAACTATTTCCAGCCAAAAATGGAATAGGTAAATTTTCAGTTAAGAAAAGCAAATTGTTCAGCCAAAAATAAGAATTTAAATCAAAATTAAGTTTTAACCAAACAGTTGAATTCTCGATCAGAAAAAATTTCCAACAAAAAATTAGTTTTTAACCAAATAGTTGCATTTTTGACCAAAAAATATAAATTTTTAAGTTAAAAGTTAATTTTCAACCAATGCAATAAATTTTTAACAAAGTAGTACAATTTTCAACCTGAGAGTTAAATTTTTAACAAAAAAAATAAATTTTTAATTAAAAAAATTTTAATTTTTCAACGAAAAATGTGATAGTTGAATTTTTAGTGAAAAACGATTTTCAGCCAAAAATAAAATAAGTAAATTTTCCGTTAAGAAAAGCAAATTGTTCAGTCAAAAATAAGAATTTGAAAAAAAAAAAATTTTAATCAAACAGTTGAATTATCTATCAAAAAAATTCATTTTTAACCAAAAAGTTTGAATTTTTAAATAAAATTTGATAGAATTTTCAACATTTTGAACAATTGAATTTTTAATCCAAAAATAAAAATTTCAAAACAAAAATTAGATTCTAACCAAATTGTTGCATTTTTGCCAAAAAAATATAAATTTTTAAGAAAAAAGTTATTTTTCAACCAATACAATAAATTTTCAACAAAGTAGTACAATTTTCAACCTGATAGTTGAATTTTTAACAAAAAAATAAATTTTCAATAAAAAAAATTTGAATTTTCAACGAAAAATGTAACAGTTGAATTTTTAGTTAAAAATGTTTTGTAGCCAAAAAAGGGATAGGTAAATTTTCAGTTGAGAGAAGCGAATTGTTTCAAAAAAAGACGAGTTTTTTAAAAAATAGTTAAATCTCCAAATAATAAAATGAATTTTTACAAAGTAGTCAAACTTTCAAACAATAGTTGAATTTTCGACCAAAAAATTTCAGTTTCAACCAAATAGTTTGAATTAAAAAAAAATATATAATAAAATTTCTAACACTTCAAGCAGTTTCATTTTTAATCCAAAAATAAAAATCTCCAAAAAAACTTAGTTTTAACCAAATAGTTGCATTTTCGACCAGAAAACATGAATTTTCAACAAAAAAGTTAATTTGCAACTAATTCAATAAATTTTCAACAAAGTAGTACAATTTTCAACCTGATAGTTGAATTATTAACAAAAAAGATAAATTTTCAATAAAAAAATGTTTAATCTTCAACGAAAAATGTAATAGTTGAATTTTTATTTAAAAGCGATTTTCAGCCAAAAATGGAATAGGTTAATTTTCAGTTAAGAAAAGCAGATTGTTCAGTCAAAAATAAGAATTAAAAAAAAAAAATTAATTTTTAACCAAACAGTTTAATTATCCATCAATAAATTTCATTTTTAACCAAACTGTTTGAATTTCTTAATAACAATTAATAGAATTGTCAACATTTTAAGCAGTTAAATTTTTATTCCAAAAATAAAAATTTCAAAAAAAATTAGATTTTAACGAAATAGTTGCATTTTTGACCAAAAAATATGAATTTTTAAGAAAAAAGTTAATTTTTAACCAATACAATAAATTTTTAACAAAGTAGTACAATTTTCAACTTGATAATTGAATTTTTACCAAATAATTAAATTTTTTCCTTGGTTTAAAATTCAACTAATTGGTTAAAATTTTAATGTTTTATTGAGAATCCATCTTTTTAGTAGAAAATTAATCATCTAAATTGAAAATTCATCTTTTTGGTTGAAAATGTATATTTCTTAGTTAAAAATTAAACAATCTGGTTGAAAATGCATGTATAAAAAATTTTAAAATGAAAGAAATATTTACTAAAAGTAAATGAAATAAAATTTGGACTAAAATCATATCCTTTCTAAAAAATTATTTAGTTAAGGATCCAAGTATTGTGTTAAATATTCGCCTTTATTGGTTAAATTTTACGAGTTTTAATTTAAAATAAAAAATTTTTTGGTTGAAATATCAAATATTACATTTTTTTGTTGGAAATAATTTTTTTAAGGTCACAAATTCAACTGTTCGGTTCAAAATTGCACTGCCTTCTTGAAAAAATAATTTTTTTTATTGAAGATTCATTTTAGTAGAAAATTCATCTCTTTGGTTGCAAATTAAACTGATTTGATTAAAATTAGTTTTTTTTGTTGGGCATTAATTTTTTTAACTGAAAGTTTTTATTTTGTAGAAAATTTTTTGGTTGAAAATTTAAATATTCCATTTTTGGTAAACAATTGATTTTTTTAGTTAAAAAACTCAACTATTTGGTTGTAAATTGATGTAATTTGTTAAAAATTTGTCTTTTTCGGCAGATAATTATTCTTCTTTGTTGAAAAATGAACTAATTGGTTAAAAATTTCCGTGTTTTGTGAGAATTCGTCTTTTTAGTAAAAAATTAATCTTCTAGGCTTAAAATTTAATTGTCGGGTTAAAAATTTAACTATTTTGTAAAAAATTTAATCTTTTTGGCATAAAAATTTTAACATTTTGATTGAAAATTATTGGCTTTCTTGAATGAAAAATCTTTCTTTGTTGAAAATGAAAATTTTGTTGAAAATTCGCCTTTTCGATTTGAAAATTTATCTCTTTTTGTAGTCATTTTATCTTCTCGGTCAAAGTCAAAAATTTATTTTTTCAAGTAAAAATCTTTTTTTCGGGTGAAATATCAACTAGACAATTTTTTTGTTGAGAATTCATCTTTTCAGGTTAAAAACCCATATTTTCAGTTACAGTAAGGTGATACTTAATTGATGTTACAAATAAAATTGCTTAAAAAATTATCATTATGATTATTAATATTAATTTTCAACCAAATTGTTAAATTTTTAACGAAAAAAATGAATTTTTCAGAAATAAGATTAATGTTTCTTCAAAAAACACAAATTTTTCTCAAAAAATATGATTTTTTAACTAAAAAATATTTTTTAACAAAAAAAAAAGAAATAATTTCCTACCGAAAACTAAAATTTTTATAATAACCGTTTAATTTAAAATAAAAATATGAATTTTTAATAAAAAACTTTATTTTCGAAAAAATAGTTTAATATTCTTTGAATTTGTTGAACTCCCAATTGAACTGGATAGAAAAGATCAATTCTCAATAAAAAATGTAATTTTTCAACCAAAAATAAAATAGTTACATTGTTAGTTAAAAAAATTATTTGCTAACAAAAAAAAACAAGTTTTTAAACAAATAGTTACATTTTTAACCAATAAATTGAATTGTCAACGAAAATTATTAATTTTCTAAAAGTGAAATATTTGAATTTTCTACTATAAAAGATAAATTCTTAACAAGATTGTTAAGTTTTTAAACAAAAATATGAATTTGCAACCAAAAATGAAGTAGTTACATTTTTTAGTTAAAAAAATTAATTGTTACCAAAAAAAAACGATTTGTCAATCAAATAGTTACATTGTTGACCGATAAAATGAATATTCAACTAAAATTATTAATTTTCTAAAAGTGGAATAGTTGAATTTTTAACCAAATTTATTTTAGAAAATAATAATAATTTTCTAACAAAAACTTGAATTTTTATAAACAGTTTAATTTAGACCAAAACATATGAATTTTTAACAAAAATCTAAAAATGTCAACAAACTAACCGCAACTGTCTGGCATTAATATACATGAAGAAAGTTATAAGTTATTATTTTTTTAAATAATTATTTTTTAATAAATTTAAATTACTAAGTCACCCATAATGAAAAATAGATAAATAGTTAAAAATTTCAGAGAAAAACGCAACCTTCTATTACTAAGCAAAGAGAATATTATTAACAATAATAATAAATTGTTCAAACAATTATTTTTGTTAACTCTAATTAATTATTTACTTCATTTGAATTGAAAATTAAACAAAAAAAGTGGACATTTTTTTTAGAAAACTTCAATTATCTAGCATTATTCTAAGATAAAATTATTAAAAATAAGGATAATTTGTTTAAACATGAATAAAATTATGTTTATTAACATAAATTAAGTATTACCTCAATCTAATTGGAAATTGGACAAAAAGTTAAAATTTTTTGAAAAACCGCAACTTTTTATATCTATTCTAGGAGAAAATTTTTCAAACAATAATAAATTGTTTGAAAAATTTATGTAAATATCTAATCATCAGTATACACTAGTATTTTATATATATGAAGCAATTTGACTTTTTTTTACACCCGAAAAAATGTCATAATTAGCGCCATAAAGTCATATTTTATTCGTGTTCTATTAATATATTTTTTTTTGTGAATTCGAGCAAATTTGTAAACAATATGCTTAAAAATTCGAGAAAAAAATTTTTTAATTCTTTTTTCAACAACCTTAAGAAATTTCCTATGAAATTTAAATTTCCCGCTATCGAAATTTGCGCCACCTAAACGCGGTGGTTATAACCACGTAATACGCATGCGTTACATCA
>JAUELO010000231.1:301786-316280 GCA_032357855.1 Amphibolips quercusostensackenii | reverse complement strand
TGCCCAGGATGCACCACGTGAAGGTCTTCAGTCAGATTAGCATCCCTTACTTTATATACAGTATGTACAAGTATATGCAACCTATTTTAAAACTTAAGAAAACATGTATACACTATATGCGTACACGATACATAACAATTTATGTATGTACACTTCATATGCCCAAAACGTATGTTTATTATTTTTAAGTAGCGAATTGGTCGTCGTCACTGTTTTCATTGATGACAGAATGAATATGGTACCTTTTACAAAATAACAAATGATTAAAGTCCTTCTATACAACTGAGAATAAAATAAACTCGCAAACCTTAGTACAACACGTTAAAACTATTAGTAAGTATAGCAGTTGATCTTGGATGGAAATCGTCACGGGGAACTAAGATTATACCGCATTTAAAAATAAAAGTAAATCACAAGTGACCGTATAGCACACGTGAGCATCAATATATGCACATATGCTTACACTTATTGAGAATGAATCAAAACACTTGATAATCAGTTGCCACTCTCAGGTGGGGCAAGAGTTTTGTGCGTATGAAGTGTATATGTGTGACTTGTTGGTTATCGTGTATGTATATAGTGTACATATGTTTTGTTAGTTTATTCATATAGGTTGCATATAAATATATACAGAGAATAGAAAGTAAGGGATGCTAATTTGACTGACGACGGTAAATGTATCTGTGTAGGTATATAGTGTGCATATGTTTTGTTCACTTATTCATATAGGTTGCGTGTGATTGTATATAGTGTATATAAAGTAAGGGGTGCTAATTTGATTGACGACGGTAAATTTATCTGTGTATGTGTATAGTGTGCATATGTTTTGTTGAGTTATTCATATAGGTTGCGTGTGATTGTATATAGTGTATATGAAGTAAGGGGTGCTAATTTGACTGACGACGGTAAATTTATCTGTGTATGTATGTATATAGTGTACAAATGTTTTGTTAAGTTATTCATATAGGTTGCATATAGTTTCATATAGTTGTATATAGTATGTATAAAGTAAGGGATGCTAATTTGACTGACGACGGTAAATTTATCTGTGTATGTATATAATGTACATATGTTTTGTTAAGATATTTATATAGGTTGCATATAGTTGTATTTAGTTGTATATAGTGTGTATAAAGTAAGGGGTGCTAATTCGACTGACGACGGTAAATTTATCTGTGTATGTATATCGTATGCATATGTTATGTTAAGTTATTCATATAGGTTACATATAGTTGTATACAGTGTATATAAAGTAAGGGATGCTTATTTGACTGACGACGGTAAATTTATCTGCGTATGTATATAGTGTACATATGTTTCGTTAAGTTATTCATATAGGTTGCATATAGTTGTATAGAGTAAGGGATGTTAATTTGACTGACGACGATAAATTTATCTTACAGGGGTAGCCACATACTCCCGCAATATGGACTACATCCGAGCGGGGGCACCCAGACCATGCTTATCCTGCTACGGCCTTTATATCGTATACCAGATTTAAAAAATAATTAATCCCTCGATTAGTTATATAAAAAATTGCGTGACACTATTTTGCTACTTTTTTGCAAAATGCATGCTACTGTTGACACTATTTTGAATTTCGCAAATGAATCCGTGAACTGGATTTTCATGCAGTTAATAAAACTAATCCTTATAAAACTATTTTTACAGATTCATAAATACATTCAAGGAAGAAAATCGGTATAATATTAAGTTCCGCTGGCCGAACTGGCCCGTTCGAGTTTGTCACTACGCTGTCGGTTTGATAAATAAGTACAGATTGACTCCATTGTTACATCCTCGCCCGAGAATTGTTTACAACAAACCGAAAGAGTAAGTAAATTAAAAAAAATATTTCTCTTTTTTCACTTATTTTCAAGAAACTGTTGAGCGTTTCGTTGATTATTTCGGTTGGTAAGTCTACTATTATATTTTTTATTCATAATTCATCTTTTTTCGTTAACAATTTTATTATTTGGTTAAAGAGAAATCTCTTTTGGTAGAAAAGTCATCTTTCTTGATTAAAAATTAACTCTTTTGCTAGGATTCATTTTTTTTCGTAGAAAGTTAATCTTTTTTTCTTAAAAATTCATCTTCCTTGGTTGAAAATGATCTTTTTTGTTAAAAATTCAACTTTATTCTAAAAAAATTCCTCATTTCGGCTTGAAAATTCAACTATTTGTTTAAAAATTTTATTAATTGGTTAAAAGTTCATTTTTTAACTGAAAATTAATTTTTTAACTGATAATTAATTTTTTATCTGAAAATCCAATTGTTTGAATTGATGAAATTCGTTTCTGTTGGTTGAATTTAACAGTTTTGTTTAAAATAAAAATCTTCTTTGCTTGATTGAAACATCAATTGTTATATTTTTCGTTCAGAATATGTTAAAGATGAATTTTTTGGTTAAAGATTTGTCGTTGAAAATTCATTTTTTTAAATTAAAATCTTCGGTTAAAATATCAGCTATTATATTTTTCGTTTAGAATGTGTTGAAAATTAATTTTTGTTGTTGAAAATGTATGTTTTGGGTTGAAAATTTTACTTTTTCGTTGACAATGTCTTTTTTTTGTAGTTAATTTATTTTTTATTTGAAAATTCAACTATGTTTCAATTTGATTTAAAATTAAAATCTTTAGTTGAAATATCAAGTATTACATTCTTCATTAAAAATTCATATTTTTTGTTACAAATTTTATTACTTGGCTGAATATTCAAATATTTGGTTAAAAAATCATCTTTTTTGTAAAAAAATTCACTCTTTTGCTGAGAATTAAACTTTTTTTATAGAAAATTCAAACGTCTTTTTAAAAAATCGTGTTTTTTACTCGAAATTTTAACTATAATTAAAATTTCGAGTCAAAAACAAACTAACTATTTGGTTGAAAATTAATTTTAGTAGTTTAAAAAGTTAAACCATCTTGTTAAAAATTCAACTATTTTGTTGAAAATTTACTTATTTTGTTGAAAAATAATCTTTTTTGGTAGAAATTTCATTTTTTTAATGAAGACAACTATTTAAATTGCTGAAATTTGTTTTTGTGGCTTTAATTCAACTATTCTTGATTTAAAATTAAAATTTTTATTTTTTTGGTTGAAAATTCACATCTTTAGTTAAAAATTGATCTATTTTGTTAAAAATCCGTTTTTTTTTGTTGAAAATTATTTTTTAAACTGAAAATTACACTGTTTAGTTGAAAACTCATGTATTTTGGTGAAAACTTGTCTTTTTGTTTAAATTCGACTGTTTTCGCTTTAAAATTTAAATATTTTTTGTTCATCTTTTTTAGTTAAATATTAAACAACTTGGCTTAACTTCTTTCTTAAAAATTAATTTTTATGTTAATAATTCATCTCTTTCAGCTAAAAATTTATTTTTCACGTCTAAAATTTATTTTTGAAACTGAAAATTACACTGTTAGGTTGAAAATTCATTTATTTTGTTGAAAAATTGTCTTTTGTATTGAAAATTCTTTTTTTGTTGAATTTAACTGTTTTTGCTTTTAATTGAAATATTATTTTGTTAAAATATGAAATTTATTTTTCTTTGAGAATTCATCTTTTCTGGTTGAAAATTTAACTGCTCGCTTGGAATGTAAACTATTTTATTCGAAATTTATTTTGTGTTTGAAGATTCACCTCTTTAGTTAAAAATTAAACAATTATCTTAAAAATTCTTTTCTTGTTGTTGTTAATAATTACTTTTTAAACTGAAAATTAATGAATTTTGTTGGAAATTCACAATTTTAGTTAAATTTAATTTTATTGCTTTAAAATAAAATTATTTTATTTAAAATATCAAATATTATATTTTTTTCCTTGAAAATTTATTTATTTTTTGTTTGTTTGAAAATTCAACGATTTGGTTGAAAGAAAGAACTACTTTGTTAAAGATTCACTTTTTTTTTTGTTAAAAATACATTTCTTTAGTTAAAAATTTAATTTTGTTACTGAAAATTTAATTTTGTACAGCTTAAATTTAATTTTTCAAATTGAAAATTACACTATTTGGTTAAAAATTCATAGAAATTTTCTTAATTTGAAATTGAATTTTTTTTTTTACATATCAAATATTATATTTTTCCTTGAGATTTTTTTTGAATTCATCGACTGGGTTGAAATTTGAACTATTTTGTTAAAAATTAATTTTTTTGATGAAGATTCATCTCTTGAGTTGAAATTTTAATTGTGTTGTTAAAAATTTAATTTTTTTACGGATGAGAATTAATTTTTAAAACTGAAAATTACACGTTTGGTGGAAAATTCGTCTTTCTGGTTGAATTCAACTGTTGTTGCTTTAAAATAAAATTTTTTTTTTTGTTGATACATGAAATATTATCTTTTTTGTTGAGAATTAATTTTTTCTGGTTGAAAATTCAACTGCTCGGTTCAAAGTTGATCAGCTTTATTAAAAATTCATTTTTTGCTTGAAGATTCTCCTTTTTATTTGGAAATTTAACAACTTTGTTGAAAATTCGTTTCATTTTTTTTGTTAAATTTTTTTAAACTGAAAATTACATTGTTTGGTTGAAAATTCATGTATTTTGTTAGAAATTTGTCTTAATTTGAAATTGAATTTTTTTTTTAAATATCAAATATTATATTTTTCCTTGAGATTTTTTTTTAATTCATCGACTTGGTTAAAATTTGAACTATTTTGTTAAAAACTAATTTTTTTGATCAAGATTAATCTCTTTAGTTTAAAATTTAATTGTGTTGAAAATTTAATTTTTTTCACGAATGAGAATTAATTTTTGAAACTGAAAATTACAATTTTGGTTGAATATTCGTCTTTCTGGTTAAATTCAACTGTTGTTGCTTTAAAATAAAAATATTTTTTTGGTAAAACATGAAATATTATCTCTTTTGTTGAGAATTAATTTTTTCTGGTTGAAAATTTAACTGTTCGGTTCAAAGTTGATCAGCTTCATTAAAACTTCATTTTCTGGTTGAAGATTCTTCTCTTAAGTTTGAAATTTAACAACTTTATTGAAAATTCGTTTAATTTTTTTTTGGGTAAATTTTTTAAAACTGAAAATTACATTGTTTGGTTAAAAATTCATGTATTTTGTTGAATTCGATTATTTTTGCTTTTAAATTAAAATATTTTTTAGTAAAATATTAAATATTATATTTTTTATTGAGAAGTCATCTTTTTTGGTTGGATATTCAACAACTTGGTTAAAAGTTGAACAACGTTGTTAAAAATTCATTTTTGTTGTTGAAGATTCATCTCTTTCAATTAAAAAATTTAATTTTTTATGACTGAAAATTCATGTATTTTGTTGAAAATCGTCTTTTTTGATTGAATAAACAATTTTTGTTTAAAATTTATTCAAGATTAATTTTTTTCCGTTAAAGATTCATCTCTTTAGTTTAAAATTTAATTGAGTTGTTAAAAATTTGATTTTTTACAGATGAAAATTAATTTTTCAAACTGAAAATTATACTATTTGGTTGAAAATTGTTGTATTTTGTTGAAAATTTTGTTTTTTGTTTTTGGTTTAATTCAACTGTTTATGCTTTAAAATAAAAATATTTTTTGTTGAATATTAAATATTATATTTTTCGTTGCGAATACATTTTTGTTGGTTATACATTCTTGTATTTTTATGAAAAATGTTTTTTTTTTTTTTGTTGAAATATTAAATATTATATTTTTCGTTGAGAATAAAATTTTTTGGTTGAAACTTCAACGTCTTGGTTGAAAATTGAACTGCTTTGTTAAAAAAATAATTTCTTGTTGAAAATTTATCTTTTTAGTTGCAAAGTCAACTATTTTGTTGAAAGTTGTTTTTTTTTTTTTTATTTGGTTGAATTCAAATGTTTTTGAGTTAAAGTAAAAATCTTTGTTGGGTAAAGGATAACAGTTGGAAGAAAGAACTACTTTCTTAAAGATTCTTTTTTGAAGATTCATCTCTTTAGTTGAAAATTTAATTTTGTTGTTGAAAATTTATTTTTTTACGGATGAGAATTAATTTTTGAAAATGAAGATTACACTGTTTGGTTGAAAATTCTTTTATTTTGTTGAAAATTCGTCTTTTTTGTTGAATTTAACTGTTTTGCTTTAAAATAAAAATATTTTGTTATTGAAATGTTAAATATTATATTTTTTCTTGAGAATAAAATGTTTTGGTTAAAAATTCAACCTCTTGGTTGAAAGTTGAACTTCTTGGTTAAAAAATAATTTTTTGTTGAAAATTCAACTTTTTAGATGCAAAGTTAACTATTTTGTTGAAAGGTGTTTTTTTTTTTTTTTTATTTGGTTGAATTCAAATGTTTTTGAGTTGAAAAAAAATCTTTGTTGGTTAACGGGTAACTGTTGGAAGAAAGAACTACTTTTTCAAAGATTCATCTCTTTATTTGAAACTATAATTATGTTGTTAAAATTGATTTTTGTACGGATGAGAATTAATTTTTGAAACTGAAGATTACACTATTTGGATGAAAATTCTTTTATTTTGTTGAAAATTCTACTTTTTTGTTGAATCAAAAATTTTTGTTTAAATTTCATTTAAGATTTATTTTTTCCGTTAAAGATTTATTTTTTTAGTTTAAAATTTTAATTGAGTTGTTGAAAATTTAATTTTTTATAGATGAAAATTAATTTTTCAAACTGAAAATTATACTATTTGGTTGAAAATTGTTGTATTTTGTTGAAAATCCGTTTTTTGTTTTTGATTTAATTCAGCTGTTTTTGCTTTCAAATTAAAATATTTTTTGTTGAATATTAAATATTATATTTTTTATTAAGAATACATTTTTGTTGGTTATGCATTCTTGTATTTTGTTGAATTTTTTTTTTGTTGAATTCAACTGTTTTTGCTTTCAAATTAAAATTTTTTTGTTGGAATATTAAATATTATATTTTTCGTTAAGAATAAAATTTTTTGGTTGAAAGTTGAACTACTTTGTTAAAAAATAATTTTTTTTAGAAAATCATCTTTTTAGTTGCAAAGATAACTATTTTGTTGGAAGTTATTTTTTTTGTTGAAATTTAATTTTTCAACTGAAAGTTACACTATTTGGTTGAAAATTTATGTATTATATTGAAAATTCATGCATTTTGTTGAAAATTCTTCTTTTTTGGTTGAATTTAAATGTTTTTGATTAAAAAAAAATGTGTTGGTTGAAAATGTAACTACTTGGTTGAAGAGTAATAGTTGAATGAAATAACTATTTTGTTGAACATTCATTTTTTTGTTCTTAAAGATTCATTTCTTTAGTTGAAAATTATACTATTCTGTTGAAAATCGAACTTTCTTTTGAAAAAATCATTTATTTGATTAAAAAATCATGTCTGTTTATGAAAATTCGTATTTTTTTTTAATTCAACTGTTTTTTTTTTAAATTTAAAGTCAGTATATTATTTTGTTGAAATATAAACTATTATATTTTTGGTTAAGAATTCATATTTTTGTATTGTAAACTTATCTTTCTTGGTTGAAAGTGAACATTTTTTGTTAAAAATTTCACTTTTCTGGTTAAAAATTTATCTCTCTTACGAAAAAATTCGTCTTTTTGGCTTTTTGTTTGAAAATTCTACCATTTGGTAGAAAATTTAACTATTTGGTAAAAATTCTACTTTTTTGGTTGAAAATTAACTTTTTAGCTTAAAAATTAACTTTTTAGCTTGAAAATTCAACTCTTTTAGTGAAAAATCATCTCTTTTGATACGAAATCTTTTTTAGTTGAAAATTCAATTATTATGTTAAAAACCCAATGTATTTCAACTTAAAATCTTAGGAGTTTGAAGCGTTTTATATTAAATTCAATGTGGTATTTACATTAATATTATTTAAAAGAATCTATGTCCCTATTTTGGTAAAAAAAAATCATTTTGGGCTGTGAAGTCTAATAGGTTTATAGAAATAAGTTTATAGAAATGTTGAATTAAAGTCTCCTAAAACTTTTTCAGAGATTTATGCTGGTTCGATGTGAATATAAAGAACAATCCAGAACAGATGCAAGCAGTTCAGAGAATTTTGGGCCGAACAGCTTACCCTTCTCCTTACCTGGTTTTCGGCCCTCCAGGAACCGGAAAAACGGCAACGATCGTTGAAGCAATTTCCCAAATTTGGCAAACTGATCCCTCCAGTAATAGAATTTTGGTCTGCACTCCCTCCAACGCTGCTGCGGATGAAATAACAAAGCGACTAGTTCGTAACATGCCTGAGAATTTGATTTATCGAATGTTCAGTCCGTCCAGAGACTCGTAAGATTTTTTTATATAAATATTTAGGGTGTCTACCCTACCTGGAAAACCTGGAAAACCTGGAATTTCAAGGGAATTTTTATATGACTGAAAAAATCTGGAAATGTCAGCGAATTTTTTTCAGTCAGGGAATTTTTTCGAGAGTGTGCCTACTTTTTTTATTTAATTTAAATATGAAATTGAATAACGATGATTTTTCACTTTTTAAAGTAACTTTATATAACTGTATTTAACTATATTTTGTTAAAAATTATTATCTTTTTTTAATTAATTTTTTTCACTGAAGAAATTATTATCCTTTTTTTAGTAGAAAATTATTCATTTGGGTCAACAATACAACAGCTCGTTTGCAATTTTTTCTCTCTTGACTGAAAAATCTGTCTTAGTTGAAAATTTAACTCATGTTGAAAATTCGACTTTTTTGTTGAATTCAAGCATTTATTTTTTCTTTGAAAATTAAAATCTTTTTTGGTCGCAATATTATCTACTATATTTTTTGTTCAGAATTCGTATTTTTTGTAATGAAAATTTAATTACTTGGTTGAAAGAAAGACTGTTTTGTTACAAATTAATCTTCTTGTTTGAAGATTCATAATTTTAACTGAAAATTCATATTTTTGGTTGAAAAATGAGCTATTTGCTTGGAAATTCGTTTTTTCTTTGGCTTATAATTAATTTTTTTACGGAGAATTTTTACTGTTTCAATTAAAAGTTTAAATAGTTTGTTTGAAATTTCTTTTCAGATGAAAATTAATTTTTTAAACCAAAAATGTAACTATTCCCGTTGAATAGTCCATAATTTTAGTTAAAATTGTAACTTTTTGTTTGAGCATTACATTTTTTAAATAAAAATGTTTCTATTTAGTTTTTGGTTGAAAAGTTATCCTAGGTTGGAAATTGATCTTTTTTATATAAAATTCAAATATTCCGGTTAAGGATTCATAATTTTAATTGAAAGTTCCTCACTTTGAAAATATAACTATTTTTTTTTTTATTGAACTGTAAATGGTACTGACTATTTCAATTGAATATTGCATAATTTTAGTTGAAAATTCATCTCTTTGGTTGAAGATTTTTTTTCGTAGAAATTAATCTTTTTGGCTGATAAAAAATAAAATGAGTCTTTTTGTTTGAAGAATAATATTTTTTGTTGAAAATTAAAGTCTTTCTTTGACTAAAAATTAATTTTTTAAACTGAAAATTGATCGATTTCTTTTTTTGTTGAAAATTGAACTTTTTTAGTGGAAAATGCAACTATTTGGTTAATAATTCATGTATTTTTTTCAAAATCGTCTTTTTTGGTAGAAAATTAATCTTTTTAATTGAAAATTCAGCTACATGTTTAAAAATTCAACTAATGATATTAAAGATTTATCATTTTAGTTGACAATTCATCTTTTTTGTTCAAATTTAATTTTTTGTTTAATTTAATTTATTCTTTTAAAATTAAATTAAATTTTTCGGTTAAAGATTTATAATTTTAGTTAAAAATTCATTAGTTTATTTGAAAATTAAGTTTTTAAACTGAAAATTTAACTATTACATTTTTCGTTAAAAATTGATCTTTTTAATGTAAAATTAATTTTTTTAACTTAAAATTAAACTATTCCACTTATGGTTAAAAAATTGATGTTTTTTAGTTGAAAATTCAACTATTGGTTAAAAATTGATATATTTTAGTTAAAAATGAAAATATTTGGTTAAAATTGGACTTTTTTTAATTTGAAAATTCAAGTATTTGGTTGAGATTTCATCAATTTTTTTTGTTTGAATCGACTGTTATAATAGATATCTAATCTTTTTAGTTGAAACTTAATTTTTTCTACTCAAAATTTACCTACTCCATTTTGGGTTGAAAATTTATATTTTTTAATTAAAAATTCAACTATTTGGTTGAGAATTCATGTATTTCTTAGAAAATGTTTTTTTTTTGTTTGAAAATTTATCAAAAAAATTTTTTATTCTGTGGTTGAAAAGGAAATTGTTTACAAAAATTTATTATTTTGTTGACGATTTGTTTCCTTGTTAATTGAAAATTTTTTTTTTTTTCAACTGAAAATGTATCTATTATCCTAGTTTAATATTCCATAATATTAATTAAAAACTCCTTTCTTTGGAGAATTATTAATTTATGGCTGAAAATTTAATTATTTAAGTATTTGTTGATAATTTATCTTTTTTCAGTAAAACTTCATTTTTTTTATTTTGCAATTTCAACTATTTCAGTTGAAGATTCATTATTTTTGTTGAAAACTCATGTTTTTGGTTTTGGTTGAAAATTAATTTTATTTACTGAAAATTTAACTATTTAATTTTTGGTTTTAAAATGATCTTTTTTAATTAAAAATTCAACTAGCTGGTTAAAATTAGTTGTTTTTTTTTAATTTGAATATACAACTATTTGTTTGACGTTGTATGTATTTTTATTTTAAATCGCCTTTTTCGGTAGAAAATTAATCTTTTTAGTTGCATTTTTTTAACTGAAAATTTAACTAGTACATTTTTAGTTAAAAAATTTATGTTTTTAGTTTAAAATTCAACTATTTGTTTGAGAAGTCATGTATTTTTTTAATATTTTTTTTTTTTTTGTTTGAAAATTCATCTTTTTTCAAATTCATCTATTCCAGTTAAAGATCGTCATTTTTATTTGAAAGTTTATCACTTTGGTTTAAAATTTGTTTTCTTTTGTGTGGAAAATCAATTTTTTTTAACTAAAAATTTAACCAGTCAATTTTTCGTTGAAAATTGAATTGTTTTATTTTAAATTCAATCATTTAGTTGAAAATTTGTCTTTTTGGATTTAAATTAGTCTTTTTGTTTGAAGAATAATTTTTTTTCTGTTAAAAATTCAAGTTTTTTAGTAAAATAAGCATAATTGTTATTAAAAATTCATCTTTCTGGTTAAAAATAAAAGAACTTGGTTGAAGCTTAAACTTTTTTATTAAAAATGCATTTTTTTTGGTTTGAAATTCATCTATTTCAGTTGAAGATCATTATTTTGAGTTGAAAATTTATGACATTGGATTAAAATTACTTTTCTTTTTAAATACTTCTATTTGAAAATTCATCTGTTTGGTTGAATAAAAAACAGCCTAGTTGAAAGTTAAACTCTTTTTTTCTTAACTCATTTTTTTTGTTCGAAATTCATTTGCTGCAGTTGAAAATCGTCATTTTGAGTTGAAAATTTATCATTTTGTTTTAAAATGTGTTTTCTTTTGTTGAAAATTAACTTTTTAAATTGAAAATTTAACTTTAATGTTTGGTTAACAATTTATTTTCTTTAGTTGAAAATTCATGTATTTTGTTCAAGATTTCGTCTCTTTTGATAGAAATTAATCCTTCTGGTTCATAATTCAAAGATGTCAGTTAAAGATTCATCATTTCAGTCGAAAATTTATCTTTTTGTTACGAAATTCAACTATTTCAGTTAAACTTTCGTCATTTTAGTGGAAAATGAATCAGTTTTGTTGAAAATTTAAGTTATTCAGTTGAATAAGTATAAATTTAGTTGAATATTAAACTATTTGGTTGAAAAATTGTCTTTTTTATTGGAAATTCATATATTTTTTTTAATATCTTTCTTTTTGGAATAAAATTAATCTTATTGTTTGAAGAATCATCTTTTTCGTTGAAAATTCAAGATTTTCAGTGAAATAAGTATAAATTTACTTGAAAATTAAACTATTCAGTTGAAAATTTAACTATTTGGTTAAAAATTGATATATTTTAGTTAAAAATTTAAATATTTTGTTAAAATTTGACTTTTCCTAATTTGAAAATTCAACTATTTGGTTGAGAATTTATGTATTTCTTAGCAATTTTTTTTTTTTTTTTTTTTGAAAATTCATCAAAAATTGTTTTTTTTTTGGGTTGGAAGGGAAATTTTTTACAAAAATTCATTATTTTGTTGACAATTTGTTTTCTTTCGTCTTAGAATTATTTTTTTGTTTCAACGAAAAATTGAACTAATACACCAATTAAGTATTTTATAATATTAATCAAAAACTCATTTCTTTGGCTAAACATGAATTTTTTGACTCGAAATTTAATGAATCAATTTTTGGTTGAAAAGTGATAAAAACTCATGTTTTTGGTTTAAAATTCAACTATTCCAGTTGAAGATTCATAATTTTAGTTGAAAATTCGTCAGTTTGGTTGAAAATTAATTTTGTTAACTGAAAATTTAACTATTTTATTTTTGGTTGTAAAATGATCTTTTTTAATTCTAAATTCAACTATTTGGTTAAAATTAGTTTTTTTTTTATTTGAAAATTCAACTATTTAATTGAAATGTCATGTTTTAAAAAAAAATCGCCTTTTTCGGTAGAAAATTAATTTTTTCAGTTAAATATTATTTTCTAAGATGAAAATTTAAATATTACATTTTTGGTTAAAAATTGTGCTTTCTAATTTAAAGTTACCTTTTTAAACCTAAAATTAACCTATTCCATTTATGGTTGAAAATATTATGTTTTCTAGTTGAAAATTCAACAGTTGGTTGAAAATTGATATGTTTTAGTTAAAAATTTAAATATTTTGTTAAAATTTGACTTTTTTAATTTGAAAATTCAACTATTTGGTTGAGAATTCATGTATTTCTTGGAATTTTTATTTTTTTTTTTGAAAATTCATCAAAAATTCTTTTTTCTTTGGTTGAAAGTGGATTTTTTTACAAAAATTCATTATTTTGTTGACAATTTGTTTCCTTTTGTCTGAAAATTATTTTTTTTCAACGGAAAATTGAACTATTACACCAATTAAATATTTCATAATATTAATGAAGAAATCATTTCTTTGGCTGAACGTTAATATTTTTACTTAAAATTTAATAAATCAATTTTTTGTTGAAAAGTGATAAAAACTCATGTTTTTGGTTTAAAATTAAACTATTCCAGTTGAAGATTCATCATTTTAGATAAAAATTGATCAGTTTGGTTGAAAATTAATTTTGTTAACTGAAAATTGAACTATTCTATTTTTGGTTGTAAAATGATCTTTTTTAATTCAAAATTTAACTATTTGGTTAAAATTATTATTTTTTTTATATTTGAAAGTTCAACTATTGGATTAAAATTTCATTTATTTTCTTAAAAAATCGCCTTTTTCGGTAGAAAATTAATTTTCTTTAATTGAATATTATTTTTTTAGCTGAAAATTTAACTATTACATTTTTGGTTAAAAATTAATATTTTTAGTTTAAAATTTAACTAATTGTTCAGAAGTCGTGTATTTTTTGAAGAATATTTATATGTATTTAATAATAATATTATTAATAATATTTATACATATAATAATATTTAATATTTATTTAAATATTTGGAAAATATCATTTTAATTGAAAGTTGATCACTTTGGTTTAAAATTGTTTTTTTTTTTGTAGAAAATTAATTTCTTTAACTGAAAATTTAACTTCCATTTTTGGTTGAAAATTGACCTTTGTATTTAAAAATTTAATTATTTAGTTTAAAATTCATGTATTTTGTGGAAAAATCATGTTTTTGGGAATAAAATTAATCTTCTTGTTTGAAGAATCGCATTTTTTGTTTAAAATTCAAGTCTTTTCAGTCGAAAATCGAACAACTTGGTTGAAACTTAAACTTTTTTGGTAAAAATTCATCTATTTCAGTTGAAGATTATCGTTTTGAGTTGAAAATTTATGGCTTTGGATTCAAATCACTTTTCTTTTGTGGATAATTAATTTTTTTAAATCAAAATTTAACTATTCCTTTTTTGGTTGTAAAAATGATTTTTTTTACATTCAAAATTCAAGTATTTGGTTAAAATTAGTCATTTTTTTTTATTTGAAAATTCAACTATTTGATTTAGATTTCATGTATTTTTTTTTAAATCGACTTTTCTGGTAGAAAATTTATATTTTTAGTTTAAAATTAAACTAATTGTTTTAGAAGTCGTGTATTTTTAAAAAAATATTTATATTTAATAATATTATAAATAATATTTATATATATGATAATATTTAATATTTATTTGAATATTTGAAAAATGTCGTCATTTTGATTTGAAAGTTTGTCACTGGTTTAAAATTGTTTTTTTTGTGGAAAATTAATTTTTCTGACTGAAAATTTAACTATTCCATTTTAGGTTGAAAATTGACCTTTTTATTTAAAAATTCAATTACTTAGTTTAATATTTGTCTTTTTAGTTGAAAATTCATGTATTTTGAAGAAAAATCATGTTTTTGGGAATAAAATTAATCTTCTTGTTTGAAGAATCATATTTTTTGTTGAAAATTCAAGTTTACCAGTTAAATAAGCATAA
>JAUELO010000231.1:218052-231953 GCA_032357855.1 Amphibolips quercusostensackenii | reverse complement strand
ACCCGAAGGTATGTGATTTTTCAACAAAAAAGTTGATTTTCTGTCAAATAGTTAAATTTTCAAGTAAAAAGTTTAATTTTTAACCAAACGATGAAGTTTTAAACCAAAAAAAGACGTATTTTCAACAAAATAGTTGAATTTTCAACCAAGAAGATGACTTTTCAACTCAAATGATAAATATTTAACTAAAATACTTAAATTTTTAACCGAAAAGAAGATTAACTTTCAAAGAAAAAGATAATTTTCAATATTCCAGCGGAATAGGGTATAAATTTTCACTTAAAAAGTTACAAAAAAAAATAAAATAAAAAAAATAGTTATATTCCCAAACAAAGTGATCAAATTTCAACTATAATTGTAAATATTTGAATGAAATAGTTGAATTTCAAACCAGAAAAATCCTTTTTTGACTAAGATGATGAATATTTTAATGAAATAGACCAAAAAGGTGAATTTTCAACCAAGAAGATTGATTTCTACCAAAAAAAAATTAATTTTCAACTAAAAAATAATTTTAAATAATTATAAAGTTATTATAAAAAGTAAAAATAATTTTTAACAAAAGAGTTGAACTTTTAACCAA
The DNA here is from genome assembly GCA_032357855.1 of Amphibolips quercusostensackenii. Lineage (NCBI taxonomy): Eukaryota > Metazoa > Arthropoda > Insecta > Hymenoptera > Cynipidae > Amphibolips > Amphibolips quercusostensackenii. Next base: position 231,370 of record JAUELO010000231.1, on the reverse strand, counting down.
TTGATTTTATTTCCAACCTAAAAGATGAATTTTTTTTTTAATGATAAATATTTAACTGGAATACTTGAATTTTTAACTTTCAAGAAAAATTTGTAGAAAAGAAGATTCACTTTAAAAAAAAAGTTAATTTTCTATAAGAAAATCGATTTTTTAACAAAATACGTAAATTTTCAACAATATAGTTGAATTTTTTTATAAAAATAGACCAATTTTCATTAAAATTGTTGAATTTTAAACTACGAAAGATCAATATTCAACTAAAAATGGAACAGTTGAATTTGCAGTTGGAGACATTAATTTTCAACCAAACTGATGAATTTTCAACTAAAATAATGAATCTCTAACTGGGTTATTTGAAATTTTTATGAAAAAGAGGAATTTTCAAACATGGAGATTAATTTTCTATAAAAAAGACGAATTTTCCACAGAGTACATAAATTTTTAAGTAAATAGTTGAATTTTTGAGTAAAAAATGTCAATTTTCAGACAAATAGTTTAAATTTTATTAAAAAAAATAACATAAATTTTTCATTTAACCATCTCACTTTTCGCCTCATCAGATAAAAATAACCATTTGAATAATAATAAAAAAGAGGGAGAAAAATAAATTTTCAACTAAAAGTAGAATAGTTCAGTTTTTAATTAAAAATCTAATTCTTAAAAAAAAAAAAACGTATTTTAACAAAATAGTTTAATTTTCTACTGGAATAGTTGAATTTTTGACCAAGAAGATTAATGTTCCATCAAAAAAGACGATTTTTTTTTAATTTTCAACCAAAAAGATTAATCATCTACAAAAAAGTTAAATTTCAACCCAAAAATCTGATTTTTTAACCAAAAAGTTTAATTTTCTACGAAATTCTTCAATTCTCAATACAAAAAGATAAATTTTCTACAAAAGAGTAGAATTTCCAACATAAAAGTTCATTTAAAAGTAAATAGTTGAATTTTCAAAGATAATTATGATTCTACTAAAAAAGATAAATTTTTTACCAAATAGTTAAATTTTTAACTAAAAAAGATATATTTTAACAACAAATTAAATATTTTAATTGCCAGTTTGAAAAATTTATTTTCAACCAAACATGAAATGAATTTTTATAAAAATAGTTAAATTTGCAACCATAAATATGAACCTTCAACTAAAAAAATTAAGTTTTAACAAAGTAGTTGCATTTTCAACAAAATAATTAAAGTTTCAACCAAATAATAGAATTTTTAACTAGTTTATGGTAACGTAGTTCATGGAAAGTACTGCCAGGCCACATTTTTTAGGACTACACCACTGGTTATATTAAAATTTCTGAAGAATAAGAATCCTAAAATGAAAAACGAAATTTAACAAATAAAATTCAGAATAATTCCAAATTTAACTACGAAATTCTTGGTAAATGAGAAAAACAAGAATCCTACAATCAAATTTGGCTAGATTGAATAAAATTAAAAAAAAAAATCTTTTTTAAATTTTGAAGAATTTTGTAGTTAAAACTGAAAAAGATCCTTTATTGGAAACTGTTACAGGGTGTCTATTCAAATCCTGAAAAAAATTCTGACAATTCGTGAGTTTATTATAAATGTTTTTTTTTAGTCTCTGGGGATTCATTTGATATGTTTAATTTATCAATATTTGACAAATTATATCACAAAATATTCTCAAATATATTAGAGCTATTGATTAATTAAAGAATTAAATAATACTAAAAATATAATTATTATGATAATTATAATTATTCACAATTATTCATTCTAATTATTAACTTCTTAAATTAATAATATTGCGTTTTCAACAGAATTCATTAGTTTTCAATAAAAAAGATTAATTTTTTACCAAAAAGACGATTTTTCAAAAAAATACATGAATTCTCAACCAAATAGTTAAATTTTCAACTAAAAGGACACATTTTCAACCAAATAGTTCAATTTTAAAGTAAAAAAGATCAGCTTTTAACCGAAAATGGAATAGTTGAATTGTTAATTAAGAAAAAAATTGATTTTCGACACAAAAAAAAGATGCATTTTTACAAAAGAGTTAAACATTCAACCAAGTAGTTTTATTTTTAACCAAAACGATTAAGTTTCCATTAAATAAATTAATTTTTCACAAAAAAGAAGAATTTTCAACAGAATTGTTGAGTTTTGAATCCACAAAGACGAAATATTTACAAAACATTGGTATTTTCAACACAAAAATATATGATTTTTTAACAAAAAAGTTAATTTTCTATTAAACAGTTCAATTTTTAATAAAAAAAGACGAATTTAAAAAAAAATTAACTAAACATGACAAATATTCAACCAAATAGTTGAATTTTGAACTAAAAAAGATCAGTTTTCAACAAAAAATGGAATAGTTAAATTTTTAATTCAAAAAAAATGTCCTATAAAAAAACATTTTTTCAACTTAAGTAATGAATTGATAACAAAAGAGTTTAACTTTCAACCAAGTGGTTTTATTATCAACTAAAAAGATGAATTTTCAACTAAAACTATGAATATTTAAGTAGAATGCTTGATTTTTCAACCAAAAAAGATTAATTTTTTAATAAATATTTAAATTTTTGATAGAAACGATCATTTTTCCACTAATTAAATTAATGTTTTACAAAAAGAAGAAGTCTCACTAAATCTGTTTAATTTTTAAGCCAAAAAAAACAAATTATCTACAAAATATTTGAATTTTCACCCCGAAAATATATAATTAAAAAAAATAATTTTCAATCAAATAGTTAAATTTTTAAATAAAAGGTTGAATTTTCAAAGAATTAAAAATTTAACTAAATATTTAAATTTGTAACCAAAAAGAAGAATTTCCAACAAAATGGTTTAATTTCGTAGCCAAAAAAGACGAAATATTTACAAAATATTTGAATTTTCAACACAAAAATATATCATTTTTCAGCAAAAAAATTGATTTTCTATCAAATAGGTAAATTTTCAAATTTAAATTTCATTTTCAACCAAAAAGTTAAATGTAAAAAAGTCAAATTTTTAACGAAAAAGATACATTTTATCTAAAATTAAGAATATTAAAAAAAATAAATAAATTTTCAACAAAAGAATTTAATTTTTAACTAAGAAAGACAAACTTTCAACCAAATAGTTGAGTTTTGTACTAAAAAGTATCAGTTTTCAACCAAAAATAAAATGGTTAAATTTTCAATTGAGAAAATTTTTCCCAACAAAATTTTTAACGAAAGCGATGAATTTTTAATAAAAAAGTTTAAGTTTCAACCAAGCAGTTTCATTTTCCAACCAGAGAGATGGATTTTTAACCAAAACGATGACTCTTTAACTGAAATACTTGAATTTTCAACCCAAAAAAAAAAGAAAAAAAATTTCAACTTGAAAATATATGTTTTTTTTTTAACAAAAAAGTTAATTTTTCAACAATAATGTTTATTTTCTATCAAATAGTTAAATTTTTAAATAAAAAATAAAATTTTCAACCGAATAGTTGAACTTTTAACTAAAAAAGATAAATTTTCAACCAAAAATAGAATGGCTAATTTTTCAGTTCAAAACATTAATTTTTGCACAAAAAAAACAACAAATTTTCAATTAAAATGATGAATTTTTAACAAAAGAGTTCAGCTTTCAACCAAGTAGTTTTATTTTCAACCAAAACGAGAAATTTTAAGCTAAAATGATAAATGTGTAACTTGAATACTTGACTTTTTGATCAAAAAAATTAATTTCTCAGTAAATAGTTACAACTTTAACCAAAAATGTTAATTTGCCACTAAGGAAATTAATTTTTTACCTAAAAGACGATTTTTTAATAAAAGTTATAAATTTTCAACAAAATTATTGTATTTTGAAGCTAAAAAGACGAATTATCTATAAAACATTTGAATTTTTAACCCAAAAATATATGATTTTTTAATAAAAAATTAAATTTTCTATGAAATATTTAAATTTCCAAATAAAAAGTTTATTTTTTAACGAAACAGTTGAAATTTCAACAACAAAAAATACGAATTTTTAATGAAATAGTTGAATTTTCTACCAAAACGTTGAATTTTTAACTAAAATTATGAAAAAAATGAATTTTCAACAGAAGAGTTGAATTTTATCTAAAAAAGACAAAGTTTCAACAAAATAGTTGAATTTTTAACTAAAAAATATCAACTTTAAACCAAAAATGGAAGTTAAATTTTTAGGCAAAAGAGTTAATTTTTAACAAAAAAAAATTTTTCAACAAAAAGGTAGATTTCAAGCAAAGAAATGAATCTTAAAAAGATTGAATTTTTTACAAAGTAGTTAAATTTGGAACCAAAAAGGATTAATTTTTAACAAAATTGTTTAATTTTTAACCAAAAATGTTAATTTTCTCCCAATAAAGAAGATTTTTTAAAAATAAATAAATTCTCAAATAAATAGTTCAATTTTTATCTAAAAAATATTAATTTTTAACAAAAAAATGGAATATTAATGACAATTAAAAAATTTAATCTTGACCCCAACTGTTGAATTTTCGATTAAAAATGACTAATTGTTAACTGGAATTGTTAAATTTAAACAAAAAAAGATGAATTTTTGTTTAAAATTATGAATCTTAAAATAAAATTGTTAAATTTTCAACCAAGAAGATTAATTTCTATCAAAAAAAGCGAATTTTTTTACAAAATACATGAACTTACATCTAAAAAAAATTAAATTGTTAATGAAAAATTGAATGAATTTTCCGTTAAAAAAATTAATGTTCAACCAAAGAGATAAATTTTAAACTACAATTATTGAATATTCAACAAGAATAGTTACATTTTCAGTCTGAAAAATTTAAGTTTCAACTGTAATACTTAAATTTTCAGTAAAAAAAAAAATGAATTTTCAAACTAAGACAAAACGGATTTTTAACAAAATAGTTCATTTTTCAACCAGAGATAAATTTTTAATAAAAATTATGAATTTTTAAGTAAAAAAATGATTTCTCAGTAAATAGTTACAATTTTAACCAAAAATATTAATTTGACACTAACGAAATTAATGTTTTACAAAAAAGACGATTTTTTTAACAAAAGTTATGTATTTTCAACAAAACTGTTAAATTTTGAAGCCAAAAAGACAAATTATCTAGAAAACATTTGAACTTTCAACCCAAAAACATACGATTTTTAAATAAAAAATTTTATTTTCTATAAAATATTTACATTTCCAAATAAAAAGTTTATTTTTTAACCAAACAGTTGAATTTTCAACAACAAAAAATACGAATTTTTAATAAAATAGTTGAATATTCTAGCAAGACTATGAATTTTTAACTAAAATTATGAAAAAATGAATTTTTAACAAAAGAGTTGAATTTTTAACCTAGTAGTTAGATTTGGAACCAAAAAGGATCAATTTTTAACTAAATTGTTTAATTTTTAACCAAAAAAGTTAATTTTCTCCCAAAAAGACGATTTTTCAAAAAATACATGAATTCTCAAATAAATAGTTAAATTTTGAACTAAAAAATATCAATTTTCAACGAAAAATGGAATATTAACAATGCCAATTAAAAAATTTATTCTTGACCCCAACTGTTGAATTTTCGACTAAAAATAACTCATTTTCAACAGGAATTGTTGAATTTAAACAAAAAAAGATGAATTTTGGTTTAAAATTATGAATCTTCAAATGGAATTGTTAAATTTTCAACCAAGAAGATTAATTTCTATTAAAAAAACGAATTTTTCACAAATTACATGAATATACATCTAAAAAAAATTAAATTGTCAATGAAAAATTTAATGAATTTTCAGTTAAAGAAATTAATCTTCAACCAAAGAGATGAATTTTCAACTACAATCATTGAACATTCAACAGGAATAGTTACGTTTTCATTCTGAAAAATTAAAATTGCAACTGTAATACTTAAATTTCCAGCGAAAAAAAATGGATTATCAAACTAAGACAAAACGGATTTTTAACAAAATAGTTCATTTTTTAACCAGAGATGAATTTTCAATAAAAATTATCAATTTTCGAGTAAAAAAACAACTTCTCAGTAAATAGTTACAATTTTAACCAAAAATATTAATTTGACACTAAGGAAATTAATGTTTTACCAAAAAGATGATTTTTTAACAAAAGTTATGAATTTTTAACAAAATTGTTAAATTTTGAAGCCAAAAAGACAAATTATCTAGAAAACATTTGAACTTTCAACCCAAAAATATACAATTTTTACATAAGAAATTTAATTTTCTATCAAACATTCACACTTCCAAAAAAGTGTTTATTTTTTAACCAAACAGTTGAATTTTCAACAACAAAAAAATACGAATTTTAAACAAAATAGTTGAATTTTATACCGACACGATAAATTTTTTACTAAGGTTATGAAAAAAATGAATTTTCAACAGAAGAATTAAATTTTCAACTAAAAAAGACAAACTTTTAACCAAATAGTTGAATTTTTAACTAAAAAAATATCAACTGTAACCAACAATGGAAGTTAAATTTTTAGGCAAAAGAATTGATTTCTAATAACAAAAATTTTTTCAACAAAAACTAAGATTTCAAGCAAAGAAATGAATCTTTAAAAAATTGAATTTTCAACAAAGTAGTTAAATTTGAACCAAAAAGGATTAATTTTTAACTAAATTGTTTAATGTTTAACCAAAAATGTTAATTTTCTCCCAATAAAGAAGATTTTTAAAAAATGCATTAATTCTTAAGAAAATAGTTAAATTTTGAACTGAAAAATATCAATTTTCAACCAAAAAAAAGGAATATTAATGTCAATTAAAAAATTTAATTTTGAACTAAACTGTTGAATTTCCGACTAAAAATGACTAATTTTTAACGGGAATTGTTGAATTTAAACAAAAAAAGATGAATTTTTGTTTAAAATTATGAATCTTCAAATGAAATTGTTAAATTTTTAACCAAGAAGATTAATTTCTATCAAAAAAAAGCAAATTTTTCACAAAATACATGAATTTACATCTAAAAAAAAAATAAATTGCTAATGAACATTTAAATGAATTTTCAGTTAAAAAAGCTAGTGTTCAAACAAAGAGATGAATTCTCAACTACAATTATTGAATATTCAACTGAAATAGTTACATTTTCAGTTAAAAAAATTAAAGTTTTTACTGGAATACTTAAATTTTCAGTAAAAAAAAAATTAATTTTCAAGCAAAGAAAAAAACGAATTTTCAACAAAATACTTCATTTTTTTAACCAGAGATGAATTCTCAATTAAAATTATGAATTTTCAAGCAAAAAAAAAATTTTTTTAACAAAAGAGTTTAACTTTTAATCGAATAATTAAACTTTCATTCCAAATCAAAAACAGTTAAATACAACCAAAAAAAACGAGTTTTCACCGTGAGTTGAATTTTCAAATAATAAAGATTTTTCAGTGAATAGAGAGAAATAATCGCAAACAAACTGTTGAATTGTCAAGCAAAAAAATGATCTTTTAACTAAAAAGATTATTTTTTTTCTAAAAAGAAAGAATTTTCAACCAGGTACTTGAATTTTCAATTTAAAAACATCAATTTTCAACCAAAAATAGAACAGTTAAATTATCAGTAAAAAAAAGTAATTTAAAATTAAAAAAAAAAATTTCAGGAGTTTCAGGTAAGGTAGACACCCTGCTGTTCATCGTAAAAGATTTCTAAATTAAATTTATAGAAATTTTTTAAAGCACACTTTTGATTCAGAGATATTTAATATTCACATATTAAAAAATTAATGCGAAAATAAAACAATAAGCTAAAACATTTTTCTGTGTCATTCCAGAAAATTTAAGGACCCGACCAATGCCAAAATCGGAAAATCCGGAAAAGCAGCACTGAAATGAAAACTTCGTAATGTTTTGATTCTTACCTAAATTATATTTATTTTGTTAAATAGCGATGTTTAATCATAAATAGTTAGAGTATAAAATAAATGCTATCTGCATCGATTTGTTTTTAATAGACTGTACATTTTTTTTATCTGAAATAACAGATTAATTATATAATTAAAATTAGGAATATCACTCAATTTAAAAATCATCATCATTGCAGACGTCGAGAAAAACATCGTACGCCTCTCGATTACAATTTTTTCCATCCGGTGTGAAAACGTATTTGTGAAAGGTTCCATCCATACAAACGGCTGAAAACAATTCTTAAATTATTTATTAATTGAGATTTTGAAATCAAATTTAAAAATTAGTACGTACCGATTACTGAATTTTTTGATCCAAAAGCACAGACGCAGGGGCTTTCGGGCGGCACCGTAAAATTCGTTAAAGCCCATTGGCTGTCGACATAATTTCCCAGGAATCCCATTTTTGAAAATCTATAAAAAAAATTTAAAGTCCTAATTCTAGACTTCACATCACAAAATGCTTTCAAAACAGGGGAAATAGGGTGAATTTTTTTACGAAAAATAGGGGAATAAACTCTTTTAAATAAAATTAAGAGGTTGATACCATATTCAATTTAATATTCAAAATTCTCTTTTAATTCCTAAGATTTCAAGTATAAATATATTGCATTTGCAACAAAATAGTTGAATTTTCAACCAAGAAAGATTTCCTACTAAAAGATGAATTTTTCACAAAATAGTTGAATCTTCAATCATAAAGACGGAATTTTTAACAAAGAACTTGAATTTTTAACCAAAAAGCGAATTTTCAACTAAATTTTTTAATTTAAAAAAAAACTTTTAAAAAATTTTTAATTAAAAAAAAACGAATTTTCAGCAAAATACATAAATTTAAAAAAATTGTATTTTGTATCCGAAGACGAATTATCTACAAAAAATTTGAATTTTAAACCTGAAAATATACGATTTCTCAATGAAAAAGTTAATTTTTTACCAAATAACTTAATTTTTAAATAAATAGTTGAATTTTTAACCAAATAGTTGAATTTTATACCAAAATGACTGAATGTCTAACCAAAAATATGAATTTTCCACAAAAAAGTTAACTTTCAACCAAATAATTTAATTTTGAACTAAAATTATGAATCTTCAACCAAAAAATATATTTTCTACCAAAAGAGATAAACTTTCAACTCTAAAATTTAAATGTTCACCTAAAGAGATGAATTTTCCAGTAGGAGGAAAATTTTTCTGTAAAAAAAAAACGAATTTTCAACAAAATGCATAAATTTAAAAAAATTTTATTTTGAATCCAAAGGCGAAGTATCTGCAAAAAATTTGAATATTAAACCGGAAAATATACGATTTCTTAATGAAAAAGTGAATTTTTTACCAAATAACTTTATTTTCAAAAAAAGAGTTGAATTTTTAACCAAATAGTTGAATTTTCTGCCAAAATGACTGAATATTTAACCAAAAATATGAATTTTCCACAAAAATGTTAATTTTCAACCAAATAATTTAATTTTCAACTAAAATTATAAATCTTTAACCAAAAAATATTTTCTACCAAAAGAGATAAACTTTTAACCCTAAAATTTTAATGTTCACCCAAAGATGAATTTTCCAGTAGGAAGAACATTTTTCTGCATAAAAAAAAACTAATTTTCAACAAAATACATAAATTAAAAAAAAATTATTTTGAATCCAAAGACGAATTATCTACAAAACATTTGAATTCGAAACCTGAAAATATAAGATTTCTCAATAAAAGTTAATTTTATACCAAATAGTTCAAGTTTCAAATAAATGGTTGAATTTTTAACCAGATAGTTAAATTTTCTACCAAAATGACTGAATATTCAACCAAAAATATGAATATTCAACTAAAAATATGAATTTTCAAACAAAAAAGTTCATTTTTAACCAAATAATTTAATTTTAAACTAAAATTATGAATCTTCAACCAAAAAATATTTGCTACCAAAAGAGATGAAGTTTCAACCCTAAAATCTGAATTACCAACTAAAATTATGAATCTTACAAAAATGAATTTTTTAACAAAGTGGTTGAATTTTCAACCAAAAAAGACGAATTTTCAATTAAATTGTTGAATGTACACCCAAAGAGATGAATTTTTCAGTAAGAAGAACATTTTTCACAAAAAAAAACGAATTTTCAACAAAATACATAAATTTAAAAAAAATTGCATTTTGAATCCAAAGACGAATTATCTACAAAACATTTGAATTTTAAACCTGAAAATATAAGATTTCTCCAAGAAAAAGTTAATTCTCTATCAAATAGTTTCATTTTTAAATAAACAGTTGAATTTTTAACCAAACAGTTGAATTTTCTACAAAAATGACTGAATATTCAACCAAAAATATGAATTTTCAAACAAAAAAGTTACTTTTTAACCAAATAATTTAATTTTGAACTAAAATGATCAATCTTCAACCAAAAAATATTTTCTACGGAAAGAGATGAAGTGTTAACCCTAAAATCAGAATTTTCATTCAAAATTATGAATCTTAAAAAAATGAATTTTTTAACAAAGTAGTTGAATTTTTAACCAAGAAAGACGAATTTTCAATCAAATTGTTAAATTTTCACCCAAGGAGATGAATTTCCCAATAGGAAGAAAATTGTTCTACAAAAAAAAAATTTCAACAAAATACATATATTTGAAAAAATTGTATTTTTAATCCAAAGACGAATTGTCTACAAAACATTTGAGTTTTAAACCTAAAAATATAAGATTTCTTAATAAAAAAGGTAATTTTCTACCAAATAGTTCAATTATCAAATAAATAGTTGAATTTTAAACCAAATAGTTAAATTTTCTACCAAAATGACTAAATATTCAACCAAAAATATGAATTTTTAAACAAAAAAGTTACTTTTCGATCAAATAATTTAATTTTGAACTAAAATTATGAATCTTCAACCAAAAAATATTTGCTACCAAAAGAGATGAAGTTTCAAGCCTAAAATTTTAATTTTCAACTAAAATTATGAATCTTACAAAAATGAATTTTTCAACAAAGTAGTTTAATTATCAACCAAAAAAGACAAATTTTAAATTGAATTGTTAAATTGTCACCCAAAAAGATGAATTTTCCAGTAGGAAGAAAATTGTTCTACAAAAAAAAAACGAATTTTCAACAGAACACATAAATTTAAAAAATTGTATTTTCAGTCCAAAGACGAATTATCTACAAAAAATTTGGATTTTAAACCAAAAAAATCTACGATTTCTCAATGAAAAAGTTAATTTTCTAAGAAATAGTTTAATTTTTAAATAAACAGTTGAATTTTTAACCAAATAATTGAATTTTCTACTAAAATGACTGAATATTCAACCAAAAATATGAATTTTCAATAACAATGTTGATTTTCAATTAAATAGTTTTATTTTTTATTAAATTAATAAATTTTCAAGCTGAAAGACAAATTTTTTTACAAAAGAGTTGAATTTTCATCTAAAATGATAGAATCTTCAACCAAAAAAAACTGAGTTTTTTACAGTTTAATTTTAATCCAAGTAGTTGATTTTTCAATAAAAAAAATTATTTCAAATAAAGCACCGTTGAATTCAACCGAAACCGATTAATTTTAAACTAAACTGTTACATTTTTAACCAAAAAGGAAGAATTTTCTACCAAAAAAGATGAATTTCTAAGAAAATAGATAAATTATTAATCAAATAGTTGAATTGTCAACTAGAAAAGATCAAAATAGTTTAATTTTCCAGACGAAAAATATAAATTTTCAACAAGAAAGATCAATTTTATACCAAAAAGACGAATTTTGAACAGAACACATGAATTATCAACCAAATAGTTGCATTTTTAACTAGAAAAAATAATTTTTTAATTACAAATATCAATTCTAAAATAAAATTCAACAAAATGTTTAAATTTTCAATCAAGGAGATGAATTTTCAACTAAAATTATGAATCTTCAACAAAAAAAGTAATTTTTAACCAAGAAAATTAATTTTCGACTACAAAGATTATTTTTTAAACAACAAGATTGATTTTCTACCAAAAAACAAACGAATTTTTAATCAGTTTTTAACCAAAAATGGAATAGTTACATTTTCAGTTTAAAGAACTAATTCTTAACAAAAAAGAAAAAATTTGGAACATAATAGTTAAATTTTCAACCCGAAAAATATTAATTTTCGCCAAAAAAGTTAATTTTCAAATAAATAGTTCAATTTCTTGCTAAATTCTTAAATTTACAAACCATAAGACATATTTTTAACCAAAAAGGATAAATTTTTAACCAAAAAAATTAATTTTCATCCAAAAATATAAATTTTCAACGAAATACATGAATTCTCAACAAAATATTTAAGTTTTCAACCAAAAAGATGAATTTTCGACTAAAATGATGAATCTCTAACGAAAACAAAAGAATTTTCAACAAAAGATTTCAAAATTCAACCCAATAGCTAATCAAGAAAATGTTTATTTGACCAAGAAGATTAAATTTTCAACCAAAAAAAGACGAATTTTCAATAAAATACATAAATTTTGAACTAGGCAGTTGAATGCCCTACCATGAAGATTATTTTTTATTCAATAAGATTAATTTTCTACCAAAAAAGAAACGAATTTTGAACAAATACATGAATTTTCAACCAAACAGTTGAATTTTCAAATAAAAAAATATACATTTTCATCTTAACAGTTGAATTTTCAACTAAAAAGATACATTTTGAACCAAAAATTTAATGATTAAATTTTTAGTTTAAAAAATTAGTTTCTAACCAAAAATAAAATGAATTTTCACCAAAATAGTTCAATTTTCAACGAAAGCGATTAATCTTGAACCTAAAAAATGAATCTTTAAAAAAGTAGTTCAACTTTTAAGCAAGCAGTTGATTTTTTGACCAAAAAAGATTACTTTTTAACAAAATAGTAACATTTGCAACAATATAATTAAATTTTTTTTACTAAATAGTTCAATTTTACACTAGAAAAGATCAACTTTTAATTTAAAATATTAATTTTTAACCAAAAATAGAAAAGTTACATTTTCTGTTTAAATATTAATTTTCAACAAAAAAAAAAAATTTGCAACAAATTAATAAATAAAAAAAAATATTTGAATATTTCACTCAAACGATGAAAAAAAAAGAATTTTCAACCGGCAAAATATAAATTTTCAACAAAACAAGTTTTTATAGTTCAACTTTCTACTAAATTCTTGAATTTCCAAGCCAAAAGACGAATTTTTTACAAAACAGTTGAATTTACAACCAAGAAAACTAAGTTTTTTACAAAGTAGTTTAACTTGAAACCAAGTAGTTCATTTTGCAAAAAAAAAATTGAATTTGAAATAAAAAAACTGTTGAATTCAACAAAAAAAGATTAATTTTAAACCAAACAGTTATTTTTTTAACCAAAAAGAATGAATTTTCAACCATGAAGATTAATGTTCATTAAAAAAATATGAATTTTCAGAAAAATACATAAACTCTCAACCAAATAGTTGA
>JAUELO010000231.1:199326-214431 GCA_032357855.1 Amphibolips quercusostensackenii | reverse complement strand
TTGTTACAAATTAATTTTTTTTTTGTAGAAATTTAATCTTTTGGTTGAAATTTTATTTTTTTGGTTGAAAATTTGTTTTTTTAATTGTAAATTAATTTTTTAAAATAAAAATTTAACGATTTTATTTGTTGTAAAAATTAAAAATGAAAATTCAATCTTTTTGGTTGCAAATTCATCTGTTTGGTTGAAAATTTAACTTTCGGTAAAAATTTATTTTATTTGGTTAAAAAATGATTTTTATAATTGAAAAATAGACTACATGCATAAATTTTTCAACCAAAAAGGTGAATGTCACCAAGAAGATTAATTTTTTATCACAAAAGACAAAGTTTCAACAAAATACAGAAATTTCCAACCAAATAGTTGCATTTTCAACTAAAGAAGATTTATGTTCAACCAAACATGAAATAGTTAAATTTTCAGTTAAGAAATATATTTTTCAATTAAAATAAAAAACTAATTTTCAAGTCAATAAAACTAATTTTGAACCAAAAAGATTAATTTTCTGCAAAAAAGATAAATTTTTAATAAAATACATGGATTTTTCAACCAAAAAGGTGAATTAGTCACAAAAAAGATTAATTTTTTATCACAAAAGACAAAGTTTCAACAAAATACAGAAATTTTTAACCACATAGTTGAATTTTCAATTGAACAATATTTATGTTCAACCAAACATGAAATAGTTAAATTTTCAGTCAAAAAATATATTTTGCAATTAAAAGAAAAACTAATTTTCAATTCAATAAAACTAATTTTGAACCAAAAAGATTAATTATCTGCAACAAAGATTATTTTCAAACTATAATAATGAATAATCAAATAAAAAATGCATTTTTTCAGGATAAATTCACAAGACTTCAAAATAATTCAAGTTAAATTTAAAAAATTCAAAGGAATTGGGAAAAACTCTAAAAACAAAAAAATGTCATTGATCTCCGTAAAATTAAAATGAATTTATATGAATTTAATGTGAAAGAGAAGAATTTGATGAAATTCATGAAAATTCAAGGTAAATTTTAAAAATTTAAATTAATTGAAAACAATTTATAAAGTATAAAAAAAAACTTTATTGAATTCAGTAAATTTAGAATAAGCTTAGAAAAATTCAAGCGAATTTAAAAGAAATTGATAAAATTTCTAAAAATTCAAGATCATTGAAAAAAATGTTAAAAGTATAAAAAAAACTCTATTAAATTCAGTACTTTTGGAATAAGCTTAGAAAAATTCAAGGGAATTCAAAAGAATTTGATGAAATTTCCAAGAATTTAAGGTGAGTTTCAAGATGAATGAAATAAAAACTTTTTTAAAAAACCATTGAATTGAGTAAAATTGGGTGAATTTAGAAGAATTAAAAATGACGAAAAGGAATTTAGAATAAATTAATAAAAATTCAGGGCGAATTCCAAATGAATTGAAAAAAAAAAATTTCAAAATCTCTTCAAATATTTGAAACCTTACGAAGTCTGTCACTTTTTAAAAATAAATTCTTTGAAATCCATTAAAATATCAAAGTATTAAAATCCTTAAAAATGATTAAAACCCTTGGAAAGCCTTTGAAAACCCTTCAAACTATTGAAACAAATAAAAAATTTCTGTGAATCTTTTAGAATTACCTTAAATATTTCAAATCCTTTGCAAATCTATTAAATTACTGAAATCAATTAAAAATTTCTTTGTAAACTTTTAAAATAATGAAATATTTAAAATCTTTTGAAATTTTTAAAGGTCTTGAAAATGCCAAGGAATTTGAAAAAATACATACTTTAAAATATTTCAAATACTTTGATAATTTTATCAATTGATCCTCAGAATCAATTAAATAAAAACTTTTACAAAATCAAAAAATGTATTGAATTAAGTAGAATTGTAAAAATTTAGGAGAGTTCAAGTGAATGAAAAAAATTCAAGAGAATTCCAAAGAATTCAGAATAAATTAATAAGGTGAATTCCAAATAAAATCCCGTAAAATTCTATGATGATATTTCCTGAAGTCCTGGAAAATGTACTAAAATACATTGAGAATTTTCAAATCCCTTAAAATATTTGAAATGCTTAAAAATCCCTTAAAATTAATTAATTAATAAAAAATTCCCTAAAATATTTTCAATTAAAAGTTCTTGAAAATGCGTTAGAAGTTTTAAAAATACCCTAAATAAATTTTTATTCACCAATAAAGTGTGGCAGGATCGGTCCCTCTCCTTAATTCCACTAAAAGTTTCCTTGTGCTACTGTCCCAGACTCTAATTAATGTTCCTTGTTCAGAAGCAGTTGCCAGCATTGATCCAGTCGCATTTACTGACAAGCAAGCCAGTGCCCCCTAAAAATTTAATTTTGATCACATTATCATAATAATCAGGATTACCAAAAAAGTCCAATTATAAAATTAAATTACTTCAGACTTTGCAGCCCAAAATGCTCTAAAAACAGGGAAAATAAGGAAATAAGGGATTATATTCGTTTTAATAAAATTAATGTAGTTACCAAATTTCTAAAATTTTACATCGAAATATATTGCTTTTTCAACCCAAAAAGATGAATTTTCTTCCAAAAGAGATAAATTTCCAACAAAAGAGTTGAGTTTTCAAGTTAAAAAGTCGAATTTTTAAAAAAATATTAGCCTTTCAAAGATGAATTTTCAAAAAAAAAAAAAATAATTTTTAACCAAACAGATAAACTAAAAAAAAAAAACCGTGAATTTTCAAACGAAGATGATAAATTTTTTACAAAACAGTTAAACTTTAATGGCTAAAATATGTATTTTCAACAAAAAAGTTCATTTTCAACCAAAATAATGAATTTATAACAAAGCAGTTTAACTTTTAACTAGGCAGTTCAATTTTTAACCAATAAAAATGAATTTTCAACGGGATTCTCAATACTTTAATTCAAAATGCCGAACTTTCTACAAAACAGTTAAATTTTTAACCAATAAAGATGAATTCTTAATGGAATTCTTAATACTTTAATTAAAAATGCCGAACTTTCTACAAAACAGTGAAATTTTTGACTAAATAATATGAATTTTTATAGAAAAATTTAATTTGTGCCAAAACAGTTTAATCTGCAACCAAAAAGAAAAACCTTCAACCAAAAAAATGAATGTTTACAAAGAAGTCTAATTTGCTAGAACGTAGTTGAATTTTTCTCCAAAAAAGAAGACTTTTTGACAGAATAACTGAATTTTCTACAAAATAATTAAATTCTTAACCAAAAGTGATGAATTCTAAACAGAGCAGTTAGATTTTTAACGAAAAAATGAGTTGCCAACGAAAAGTGTTCCCACCAGATGATAATTCCCAAAAAAAAGATTTTAATTTTTAATCGAAAACTGTTGTATTCCGCCAAAAATTACGAATTTTCAACAAAAGAGTTGAATCTTCAACAAAAACAGATTAATTTTTAACCAAACATTTGTATTTTCAACCAAAAAAGATGAAACTTCTAACAAAATATAAATTTTCAAACTAGAAAGGCGAATTTTAAACAAATAAGTTCAATTTTCAGCCAAGAAAGATTTTTCAGTCCTGAATGAAAAACAATTTGAACCACATTTTTTAATTTTTAAACGAAAAAGGCCTATTTCCTAAAAAAGAATTGAATTTTTTACTGAAAAATATGAATTTTTAACAAAAAAAAAGGTAACTTTCATCGAAACAGTTAAATTTTTTAACAAAATAGTTGAATTTTTAAAGCTCATAAAATGAATTTAAAAAAAAACTTGAATCCTCATCAAAAAGATTAATTTTAAACCAAACAGTTTCATTTTGAACCAAAAACGATTACGTTTCTACCAGGAGATAAATTTTTAAACCAAAAATATAAATTAAAAAAAAAAAGTTCATTTTCAACCAAAAATTGAATTTTCTACCAGAATAGTTGAATGTTTAAGATAATAAAATTAATTTTAAACAAGACAATTAAATTTTCAACCAAAAAGAATGCTCTTAGTACAAAATTGTTGAATTTTCTACAAAATAGCTGAATCCTCAACATGAACGGATTATTTTTATAAAAATAGTTGCGCTTTTAACCAAAAGTTAAATTTTTGCACTAAGAGATAAGTTTTTAAACCAAAAAGAAGAAATTTTCAACGAAAGAGTTAAATTTTCAACCAAGAAAAATTTTTCACTCGCGAAAGAAAAACAATTTCAACCACACTGTTCATTTTTTAAACGAAAAGGCATATTTTCCACAAAAAACTTAAATTTTAAACAAAAAAGTACATTTTCAACCAAGACAGATGACCTTTTGACCAAAAATGGTGATTTTTCTATCGGAAAGACGAAATTTCAGCAAAAGAGTTGAATTTTCGGATAAAAAAGATAATTCTTTGAGTTTTTAACAAAATAGTTGAATTGTCAATTTAAAAGGACAAATTTGTTATCAAAAGACGAATTTTCAACCAAATAGTTGAATATTCAACGAGAAAAGAAAAGATTTCAATCAAAATTGGAATACTTAATTTGTCAGTCAAAAAAATTAATTTTCAATGAAAAAGAAAAATTTGTCAGCCTCTTCAATTCAACCAAAAAGGCTAATTTTTTGGAAACACTCGAGTTTTCAAGCTGAATAATTGCATGTGTAAGAAAAAGTTAATTTTCAAGCAAAGGAGACGAATTTTCTACAAAACAGCTACATTTTTTGCAAAAACGTTAATTTACAACCAAATAATTAAATTTTTAACAACAATGATAAATTTTGAAAAAAATAGTTGAATTCCTTACAAAAAAAAATAATTTTCACCCAAACAGTTGCATTTTAACCAAAAGTGGATGAATTTTCAACCAAGAAGATTAATTTTCTACCAAAAAGGCTACATTTCAAAAAAATAGTCAAAGTGTAATAGTTACATTTTCAGTCAAAAGGATTAATTTGCAATAAAAAGAAAACAATTTTTTAACCTCTTAAATTCAGCCAAAGAGACGATTTTTCAGCGAATACATGAATTTTTAAGCGAATAGCTGGATTTTTAACTATTTTAATATAAAATATGAATTTTCAACAAAAAAATTAATTTTCTACCTAACAGTTGCATATTTCACTAGGAAGAATGAAGTTTTCACAACAAGAAAAAAATTATCAAACCAAAAGAACTAATTTTCTACAGAAGAATCTAATTTTCAAGGCGAATATATGCATTTTTAACTAAAAGTTTATTTTTAACCAAATAGTTCAATTTGCTATTAGATTTTTTAATTTGCAAGCAAAGAAGACAAATTTTTCACAAAGAATTTTATTATTTCCCAAAAAAGTTCATTTAGAAAATAATAATAGAATCCTAAACTGAAATTGTGAATCTTCAACTAAGAAAAAAATAAATTTTCTATGAAGGAGTAAAACTTTTAACGAAGTATCTGAATTTTCAACCAAAAAGTTATAATTTTTACCAAAGCTGTTGCATTTCCAACTCAAAAATATTTTTTTACCAAAAAAGTTAATTAACAACCAAATATTTGCATTTACAACAGAAATGATGATTCTTTAACTAAAAAAGGATATTTTTGCAAAATATTTCAGCTTTCAACCTAGAAGTTAAATTTTCCACAAAAGCAAATAAATTCTCAAGAAAATAGTTGAATCTTTAACAAAAATAGATTAATTTTCAATTAAATAGTTGCAAAAAAAACACAACTTCTCTTTTAGAAAATATGACATGTAAACCAAATTAATTAATTTCAACAAAATAATTATATTTTCATCAAAATAATTGAATTTTTAATCAAACAGTTGAACTTTTTATTAGGAAGCTTAATTTTCTAGCAAAAAACAAATTCCAATAAAAAATTTTAACTAAACTGTTAAATTTTCAACTAAAAAAGATACCTTTTCAATGAAGGATGGACAAGTTACATTTTTAGTTGATAAACTGAATAATAAAAAAAGCTACACGCGGCTCGCAAGTTTTTAGCACGCCTAAGGCCTTCGTCTGTCTGATCTCGCGCTTCGCTCTCGATATTGGGTTACCTCCCTCTTCGCGCTTGGATATTTATTATTTACGCTCGGAATGCTTAAATAAAACTTCAGCAAAAACATCTTTTTTAAATTCCAGTTTTTGTATGAATTTCTATACTCTGAATTTCTTATGTAATGAAGCACAGTTAAAGATCAAATTGCGCGAAGTTCTGTAGGCTTCCAGGTACACATTCTTATCGTGACACTCGCGCTTTGCGCTCGATTTTCATTTTTGAATGTTTATTTTTTTAACTACCCTACAATAAAAAGCTACAATCGTTTTTTAAGATATTCTTCTCTATCTCGCGTTGTTATGCTAAAAATAGGTTGTTTTGCTAAAAATAGGATTTTCGTTTTCGTAGCACTTTTGATGGATAAAACAAAAAGCCTTATAAGTTTTGATTTGGACCTTCAAAGAATCTTGCGTATTTTGGTGTATTTTTAGAATTATTAAGTTTTGCATATTAATTTCAATAATTAATTTGAACATCACGAGTTCTATCAAAAAATGGTTAAAGAAATGTTGCAAGAATTTTTGAACGCTGAAATTTCTGCAAAATCTTGTCCATATATTTTGCGTCGTTTGGCTCAAAAATCTGAATTTTCGATCTTTTTTATTTTATTCTAGATAGATAATTTTAAAATAACAAGTCCTTAAAAAAAATGGTTTAAATAAATGTTGTGGAAATTTTTAAAAGCTAAAGTTCACCTTTAAAACTGTTTTCTGTATCTCTCTTAATTTGCTTGTAGTTTAAATTATCTACTTTTTTAATAGTATTTTTGATGAATAGAACCTAAATAACAAGTCCTATCAAATAATAGTTTGAAGTAATTTAATAGGACTTTTTAAAAACTATAATTCCTCCTCAAGACCTTTCCCATTTTTTAAGCTGTCTGTCTGGAAATTAAAATTTTGGGCTCCTTTCGTAGTATTTTCAATAAAGAAAACTAAAAGGACAAGTTTAATTGGAACATTAAATTCCCTTGTAAACCTGTATAAGAAAGACTATTTATAACCGATTTTAAAGTGTAATGGCTAATTTTTTTTTCGTTTTAGAGGGTGGTTCAAGGAAAAATATCTACTTACACGTATATCAAAGAATAAAAAAAATAAGTCCATCTTCAAAGTTGTGTATAAATTCACTAAATTTCACCAAACTTCAAAAAGTGACCAAATTTTTATTCTCGAGTTCAACGATCTCGCTCTTATGTAAAGTTATAAACTATATTTTTATTGCTTATTTTTCAAAGACTAAAGGCAACTTTTTCGACAGTTTTTCGGATCATAATTTCTGTATGCAAGGAAATTTGTTAAGGATATGTTCACTACTTTTTTGTAAGTCGGTCAAGATAGAATTTTTCAGCATTAAAATGTATGCCATGCTAAAAAAGAGATGATTTTGTTTGGGACACATCTATTTTATGAATATACAGTCACACATGTACACATTTTTAAAATTAAAATCTGAATAATAATAAAAAAATTTTCTCAATATATTAAAGGTAAAAAAAATAGAATACCTTTGTCGGTGCCGGTCACCCAAAAGTTGCTGATACCGACTATAAGATTCATTCAAAGGGTGTTAGATTAAAGACAACTTTTATGATATTAAAAAAAAATTCACTTTGGATCATTTCAAAAAATATTTCTGAGTTTTTGAAGTTTTAAAAATTTTCTTCAAAATTTTCAATATTTTTCCTTGATCAAAACGGGCGGACGGAATTAATAATTAAAAATATTATATTCATTATTTTGTTTTAATTATGTTTATCGATTCTGATTTATTGCATAGATATAACAATTATTAACTTTCATATTATAACAATTATTTAATAAAAACAACAAAATAAATTAAAATAGAACACAAAATGTTAACCTTTAGAATTGTGAGATCCTAATATTTAACTTTACGACTTCATTCAAAAATGAGTAAAATTACAGTTTACGTATTTATATTCATAACTTATGAGAAAATGTAAATGAAAATAAACTTTAAGTATGAAAATGAATAAATATTTGTAAACTCTTCATCATATCATTCTTGAAATACATAACTTATTGAAATTTTGCAAATTTCTAAGTACTGGTCTTTTAATATTTTTTTTAATGTAATAAAAGGATATAGGATATAAAATGGTATGTATTTGAAGAATTATTATCTTACATCAATTACACCTTGGCATAAAACATTTATTTGAATTTTTTTAAAAATAAGAAAATCTGTGTAAAAAATGGCTACATTTGCATGATAATTTCGAAAAAACGACTGCGCACCACTAAATTTCACCTAGTGATGCAATATCCTAATGAAAATATCGATATGTTCGATATCGATATATCCAGCATGAAAATATCGATATCAATGGTATATCGACTTAAAAATATTGATATTTCCAAAAAAATATCGATATTTTACTAATTTTTAAAAATATTTTTCTAATAATTATTGACAAATGTTTTTTCCATAACCAACTAAGTTACAGAATATTACTGTACACAAAAATGTGAAGAGGGATATAATAATTATTTTAAACTTCTTCTAAGCAATCTGACGAGATCCAAAATGCCAACCATATAATATTGATGTCTAGTTTGAGGTTATGAACACTCAGCATGTGGTCAAAGATATTACGTGGTGCATTTTTCTTTTCGTTGATAAATTGATATTAACACATCTTATAATTAATGAATTGTTTAATTATAAAAAAGTTTTAAAAACTCACTTGTAAAATTAGCTTAGTGAAAGAACATTATATACGAGTTATATAGCACTAAAAATCACATTTAAACAAAATAAAAACAGTGAATACTGATAATCGGACATCAATATCGAAACGGATGCTTGATATATCGATAGTCTAATATCGGTATTAAAATATTGAATATCGAAGTAAAAATATCGATATTTCCGATATTCCGATTCCAATATTGCATCACTAATTTCACCTTTCTTGTCTAGACATTAAACTTATTTATTTATAAACATCGAGAAATAATTTATACATTTTATTTAGCCACAAGAACATAACAATACCTTTTCAGAATGCAATTATAAAAATATCGTGTTTTCATGCCTCCATAGACAAACGCAAATTACGCGTTTTGAGCGGTGTCTGGCGGTGGGTTGGATAAGTTACAAATGCCAATTCGCTGAGCACTGCATAATCTTAAAGTTAAAAAAATTCGATGGTTTAAGAAAAAGTATAGCGTGATGCGCGAGTGCTTTTACGCTAATATATGTTTACCCGCTATTACCGCATTCATGATTTTACAATGAAAACTCATGTGCGCGCCTCCACCGACTTAAAACGCGATTTTACGTTTCTCTATGGAGTCATGAAAACACACCATTTATGATTTTGTTCTGAAAAGTATCGTGCCTGACTAGTGTAAACTGATGGCTTTTTTAAAACAACGCAATGTTTTTAAAACCCGTTTCCAGTTAGGGCGGCTGCGGCGCCCTCACCTATGTTTCGTTACAAAAATATTGCATTGGTTCAGAAAAGCTGTCAGCTCACACTAGTCACGCAACATACTATTTCTCACTTTGGAGTTTCTTAGCTCGCTTGCCGGCAGGTGCAGGCAGTTTGCATGACTATGCCCGCATGAGGCGCATTTTCCGCTACTTTCCTCGGCGGGCTGTTTGAAAATTAGGTTTTGCAAATGTAAGATTTCTTACAATAAATTATTGAAAATTACATCCCACCGAGGAAAATGCCAGAAAATGCTCCTCATGCGGGCATGGGCAGGCAGGCTGCCTATCACTGCCGGCAAGATGAGATATAAAAGGACATAAAATGACCGTCACAGATGATGACCAATGATTGCTGGACAGCAGTCATTATTTCTTTTAGGCAAATACAAATTCACTAATCAGAAAGCACAATAGTCACATGTATCATTTATTTAAGTATGTTGTGATTAGAGTCTTATGGAGGTATCTTAAATTCTTATTGAAGGAAATTCAAATCTCAAAAATCGTTCAAGTGCTAAAAAACGTAGCCCAGTTTGTCGCTTAGCGAGTTTTTAAACTTCTTGTCGCCGCAAGCTCACTCCAAGTCACGCAATTGGCGATAAGTAGCCCAACCTGGCAATCCTGACTGCCGAATTAGTTTACTGGTCCGCATTCTAAAAAATTAACTAATACATACACCTTCATGGTCGATGTACATGGTTGCTTTAATTGTGCCTTAATTCTATTTCAGCACCTGAATGTTAGTAAATCGTTTTGTCAATAATAAGATAACGGCTAGTACATATACTTTTATACAACTGCCAGTTCGACCTCCTGTCGCAGTTACAGCTTAAGTCATTCTTTAAACAGCGGTTCGAGGTTTCTAGAAAAATGAAAGTCTCTATATTTACGCTTCTCTTCATATTCCTAATATCTTTTAATTATGTCCGTAAGTAGAAGATAATACCAAGTCATTCACATATTAAAATATCTCACATCCAAAATCCATATCTCGACTATATTCAGCATTTGCTTTTTCGTAAAGCATATATATTCAACTCAAATTCGCAATTCATTTTGAAAGAATTGTAACATATGTTGTCATTATTGTAGGCATTTTCGAATAATTGTTAGTTTAGAGTATGGCAGAAGGACCAATCACAAAGCAAGAACGTGGCCGAATCGGGAACTTTGGTGGCACGTCAATGGTTAAGCGTTGACACGTCATTTCTTCACGTTGTTGAATTTTCAATCAAACGCAAATCAATTTTTATTCTTTTTCGTCAATAAATTAGATTTCAAATACTCATGTGGTTAAAAACTGGTTGAATTTTCAAGATATTTCAGAAAGTGCACCCGCATAAGTGTGAATTGTTGGTTACATAATAACCGTCCGTCGTACTTCTTTCCAATGAGGAAAAGTGAGGAGTGGGAAATGAATGGGGAGAATTAGTATAAAAGTATGGGAGCAGAGGTTTGCACGACTCTAATAAATTTTTTGAAGAAAAAATTAAATTGTATTTATATTTGATTATTTATCAATTTTACTATTTATTAATAACTAATTTGTAAAAAGAAATAATTTATTTAATTGATTTTTTAAAATTAAATTTGTTTTGAAGATTCTTTCAAGATTTAACTAACGCAGGGTACACACTCTTCTCACTTTTTCTGCGTTTCCTTTTTTTTTTAAATTCTCCTTTTTGCCCTATTCTCAAAAATCTTTCCCTTTTTTCTCTTTTTTTCCTTTTTCTGTTATAAATTTGGTTCAGCTAATACAAATAAATATTTTTTTCTATGGCGAGGACCAAAAAATGTTAAATGTATTTTTTCTAGATGCTTTAATTATTTTTTGAAAGGTATTTCTGTTTAACAACATTGTGGGCCAAGAAAAACTTCAACGTGCTTTGCTTCGATTTTTAAGCAGGGTCTCCAGCGATCTTTAAAACCTTGAAAACCTGGAAATCTGATTGAATTTTTCCCGAGAACCCTGAAGTTGAATTATTATTTTTTATTTTTCAAACTGTAATTTTACTAAAATGCGAAGAGTAATTTAAACATTCTAGTTTATTGTAAAAAATATATCTCGTTTAGAAGGAACATGATACTGAAAAGTTTTTTATTTATCAAGATATAATTTATCTTTTGTGTATTACATAATAAATAAAGAGATTTGAAGGCACTTTTTGTAGACTGTACGAATTATTTTATGGATTTTTAAGAACAGACTTTATTATTGTGAATAATTCTATAAGTTTTTGACTTCTTTTTTGCTAATATAGAATATTTCAGAAATTAAATCTGAATTTTGTTGTTGTATTTAACTCACAACTTATGAAAATTATTAATTGAACATTTTAATGTTAATTCAGTTTCAGTATTAGAATTAATTACGGCCGTCAACATATTTTTTTAAGGAGTGGACCACTCGGCTTTTGAGTGTACACCAGATTTTGAGAGGTCACAAATATTTCTAAATATTTCACAAAAATTTTAAAATTTCAAAGATTTAATGGATTTCAAAAAATTTTAAAACATTTTAGAAGATTTTAAAGTTTTCACAAAAGTTTCCCAAAGATTTTGAAAATTTCATAAAGATTTCAAGGATTTTAAAGACTTTAAAAAGAAAAGAGTAAACCATATCTCTAAGATTTAAGAAACTTTCAAAGATCTGAAACGATTCCAAAATTTTTTAGCAGACAAGAAAAAATTTAACAAAAGTTTTAAAGATTTCATAAAAAATGTATAAAGATTTTTAAAAAATGCAAGAATTTTAAAGATTTCAACAAGGGTACATGCAGAACACTAGATTTCAAAACATTTTAAAGATTTTAAAAGATTTTAAGTTTTTCAGATGATTCCATAAGATATCACAAAGATTTTAAATATTCCAGTGATTTCAAACGAATGTAAAAGATTTCAGAAAGACTTCACAAATATTTTTAATATTCCCATGATTTCTGTAATATTTTACAAATATTTAAACAAATTCACAACGATTTCAAAACATTAAAAATATTTTGGATGATTTCAAAAAGTTTTAACAAATTTAAGAAGATTTTGAAAAAATTTAAATAAACAGAAAAGATTTCACGAACAAAGACTCAAGATGAATTAAAAAATATTTCAAAGATTTGAAAAAATTTCACAAAATTTTCATAGATTTCAAAGCTTTCAAGGACGTAAAAGAATTCAACAAGAGTTTAGTACAACAGATTTCAAAAATTCCAAAACATTTTTAATATTTTAAGTCTTAAATTTTTTCAGAATTCAAATTTCAGATTTCAAAAGATTCAACAAAGATTTCAAATATTCCAGTGATTTCAAACGAATACAGAAGACTTGAGAAAGATCCCACAAATATTCCAAACGATTCATTAGGATTTCAAAAGATTTGAAGAACTTCAAATATTTTAAACCATTTCAATGATTTTAAACTATTATAAAAGATTTTAATGATTTCAAATGAATAAAAAAGATTTCACAAAGATTTAAAAAAGATTTTACTATTATTTCAAATATTTCATAAAGAACTACAAAGAAAATTCATATATTTGGGTTGAAAATGCCACTGTTTTTCTAGATAATTAGAATTTCAGTTTGAAAATTCAACTATTTGGCTGAAAAATAAATTATTTGTTTGAAAATAAATTTATTTTGTTCAAAATTTAATTACTTCGTTAAAAAATAATTCCTTTTGGTTAAAAATTAAAATTTTTTGTGAAAATTTAACTGTTTTGTAGGAAATTCATCTTCTTTGGTTAAAAAATCTTTCTTGGTTGAAAATTTGTTTACCTTGATAGAAATTTCCACAATCTGGTATAAAAATTAGTTTTTGTGTTTAAAATTCATATCTTCGTATTTAAAATTCCAGTGTTCTTTTACAAAACTTGCCTTAGCTAAAAATTTAGTGAATTGGTTAAAGTTTATTTTCTTTCTTGGCTAAAGAATGTTTCTTAGTTGAAAATTTGTCTATTTTGATATTAAATTAAGTATTTAGTAAAAATAATTAAAAATTTATATTTTCGGGTTAAAAGTGTTACTGGTTTGCTAGAAAATTTGCCTTTCAGCTTGAAAATTTAGTAATTTGGTTCAAATTTTTTTCCTTTTTTTACTGAAAAATCGTTCTTAGTTGAAAAACATACAAGAATATTTTGAAAGATTTCATTGATTTCAAACGAACACAAAAGATTTCGCGAACAAAAATTAAAGAAAGATTTTACAAATATCTAAAAATTTTATAAAGATTTTAAAAGATTTAAAAGAATTACACAAAGATTCTAAAGATTTTTTAAAAATTTACAAAAGCTTTAAAAATTGTAAAAGATTTCATAAAAGCGACTTCTTTTCGCAACACATTAAGAATTTGTTTATTTATGATTCGGCTTTCTTTAAAAATCTTTGACTGGTATAAAATGAAATAGCTCACCTTTTACATGTATAACAAGCGGTTATTTAATTATTTGATGTAAAAAAACGAGACCTTGAAAAACTTGATTTCTTGACCTGGAATACCTAGAAAAGACCTTGTTGAATGCATATACAAAAAATGTCTTTTATAAATATATATTTCACATTGACTTATTAAAATCGTAGACTGAATTAAGAGAAACGTGTCGAAGTTAAATCTCTATTTCAAGATGATTCCGCTTCTCTAGTCTGCGTTGTAAACAAATCAATAATTAATATGCTTCGTGCAGATTTAAAAAATTGACTGAATAAAACATTATCACTACATAGAGATAAATAAAAACGTAACATTTCTTAAAAAAACATTTTTTCTTTTTTACATGTAAAAATTAATGTTTAATCTTTCCCCTTTTTCGTGAAAAAATCACCCGATTTCCCATTTTTTGAATTCACTTTACGCTGTGCACCCATAACGTCCTAATAGGCTTACTACCCTTTTTTGAAGGCGTGCGGCGCCTACTTGATCTAATTCTTATTTGTTTACAGAATCAATGAATGGTGAGGGTACTTAAAGTCCACCTGGACCGATAATAAGATATTATGCGGGTCAATTAGTTTTGGAGAGACTGCGAAGCAACGGCAAGTATTGTCTTATCCAACTGGGATTGTATAAAACGAAACATATTCCCATAGGCTGGTCAGAGACAGATTACTGGGGGTTCTGGGAAAAAAATACACGCACCCAGGTTCGTATTTAAATGATGATTTTTAGCTTATTAATTGAAGAGGAGAGTGTAACTTTCATATGCCCCACCCACAAATATCCCCTTCAATCCCCCTATAGAATATAGGTTACTCCAAGCACCATTTGAAGGCATGAGTTAATACTAACCAAACTGCAGTCGCGACTCGTTTATCGTGAGACTCGTTTTTTTGGAAATTCGGCACTCGTCTATCGAGTGCCCCTACCCTACCGCGTTCCGATAAATGAGACCCATTCGATTCAGAGTCGTTCCGATAAACAAGTCCTGACTGTAGTTCAAATTTTTAGTATATATAATTATTTCGACTCGTTCGTCGAGCAAAGAAAAAATTGTCGAGATTCGTAAAAAAATAGAAAATGTCATGTTTTGGACAATTATTAGAAGATTCACAATTTTTACAATTTTTTAGTTCTAAGTTAAGGAACTTTTTTCTTTAAGGCGGCAAAAATATATATAGTTTATACATGGCGAAAAAATTATACATAATATTTTCCAGTATGTATAATTTTTCCGCCTAGGAT
>JAUELO010000231.1:174636-196505 GCA_032357855.1 Amphibolips quercusostensackenii | reverse complement strand
ATTCGTCGGTTATAGCGATATAGTTTTATTTGGGTATTAGCCACAGTAATAGGTTTATTAATGCATGTGTACTACAGTTTAGCTTTGTGAGTTACTACCTTTAAATTGTATGTATATGAAGCATATTAGGTGGTGGGTTTTGATGTATGTATTTGTGCCAAGAGGTTTGGTAAGCAGTCCAGTCCATGCAAAACACCTTCTCCTGTGCTTTTAGGAAAATATACCTATCATTTATTATAAATCCCTTTGCAGCTCGCTAGATTTTCGTGTAATTCCTTTTACAATGCAGCACGTGAAACTTTACCGAAACGCCACTATATACAAATTTCACTACAACTTTCGGTAACGATTACCGAAAACATTTTCTCGGTGCAGAATCTCTATTGAGATGAATAATATTTATGGGAAGAGTCCCACGGCGTCACGTTAAAAAGATAATAAATTTTCATCAAACGTTTAGGAAGAATTGCAATTGATTTCTATTCTGGCGAAATTGCCAGTCTCCCAAAATTCCTATACATTTTTATACGTTTTTTTAAAACCAGAATTTAATCCAATTCTATCAAATATAAAATCCAATATACCTATCCACATGATAACAAAAGTTTAAAACGTTCCAACAAACTCTGTCCGTCGGCATATCGTATACTTTTATGTTAACATTTTCTTATTAGGACTTTATAATATTATAAATGCACATGACATGTATCAAATCCTATATTCCAGAACCTGAAAAAAATATATCGGATTTGACTTTCAGAGAAATCTTATACTTTTCTATCAATATATTGTCATTCAAACTCTGTCAAATCTTATGCAGTAAGGAAATGTTGACAGGAAAGAGTATGATTTCTAGACTGATAGAATTTGATAGAAATTTCCTATAACCTGATACGTAGAATTTGATACAAGTCTGTAATGGATAAGATTTGATCGAATTTCAATGAGCAGCTGTTGATAGAAAAGCGTAAAATTTCTCGACGGATAGAGTTGGATGAAAACTCCCAAGATTCTAGAACATAGGATTTAAAACAAGTCCTGTGCCAATAAGATTTAATAGAATTTTAACAAGAAACTATTGATATAAATGGATAAAATTTCTCAGTGGATGAGATTTTATAGAGTGGTAATAAAAAACTGTTGATAAAAAATTATATTACTTCTCAGCAGATAGAGTTTAACAGAAATATCCAAGATTCTGGAATTTGGTATTTGAAACAAGATTGTTACCCTTAAGATTTGATACAGTTTCAAGGAGATGGTATTAGTGGAAGAGTATAAGATTTCTGTACGAATAAAATCTGATAGCAATTTCCAGCATTAAAAAACTGTTGATAGAAAAGTATACGATTTTTCAACAGATAGAGTTTAACAGAAATATCCAAGATTCTGGAATATGCTATTTAAAACAAGATTGTTACCCTTAAGATTTGATACAGTTTCAAGAAGGTGATATTAGTAGAAAAGTATAAGATTTCTGTACGAATGAAATCTGAAAGAAATTTCCAGCATTAAAAAACTGTTGATAGGAAAGTATACGATTTCTCAACAGATAGAGTTAAACAGAAATATCCAAGATTCTGGAATATGCTATTTGAAACAAGATTTTTACCCTTAAGATTTGATACAGTTTTTAGGAGATGATGTTATGAGAAAAGGATAAGATTTCTGTCCGAATAAAATCTGATAGAAATTTTAAGCATTAAAAAACTGTTGATAAAAAGTATACGATTTCTCAACAGATAGAGTTTATTAGAAATATCCAAGATTCTGAAATATGGTATTTAAAACAAGATTGCTACCCTTAAGATTTGATACAGTTTCAAGGAAATGATGTTAGTAGAAAAGTATCAGATTTCTGTACGAATGAAATCGGATAAAAATGTCCAGCATTGAAAAACTGTTGATAGAAAAGTATGCGATTTTTCAACAGATAGAGTTTCACAGAAATATCCAAGATTGTGGAACATAGAATTTGTTACAAGTCTTGTACTGATAAAATTTAAAAGAATTTTAATAAAAATATGATGATAGAAAAGTACAGAATTTCTAGATTGATAGAATTTGATAGAAAGGCCTATAAAATTTGATGATAGATTTTGATTTGTGAAATTTGTTTGATTGAATTAGATATAATAATTATCAAATCTGCTAAAAGAATTTTATTTACTCATGAGGATTGTTTGATTACATTTTATAGGATTTCTATCAATTGTGATTATAGAATTGTATTTGAATTTCACTTCTTGACAGACTTTAATTAAAGTCTTTATGAATGTATGGAATTTATTTCAATTTCATGTTTTCTCTGGATATAAAGTGTATCAAATTCTATGATTTTCTGTACTTTTTTCGAACAAGGTGCTGTTAATAAATCATGTACTCTTTAAATTTTAATCAGCTGACTGTCACTGATGTAAGAATCAGTGACTAATTTTGTAAGATTTCAATCTGTAAAAATCCACTGGTAGTGCAACTAAGAAAATACACAGAACAAGTAAAATTTAGTTTCTCTTCCTTTTTTTGAAAGACTGCCTCTATTTTTCCGTTTCCAAGTAACTTCCCTATTTTCTCCTATTTTCTTTTTTTTTCCGATTAAATGCAAACTGACTTAATAAAACCTAGTAAGAAAATGTCTTCACTTTTAGTTAAAAATTAATTATTATTTATCATCTTGTTAAATATTTATCTTCTTTGGTTGAATTCAAGTGTTTCTTACATAAAACAATTTGACTTTATTGTTAAAAATTAATTTTTTCTTGAAAATTAATTTTTCAAACTAAAAAGTGTACTGTCTAAGTTTTTGTTGAAAATTGATCTTATTTAGTAAAAATTTAACGATTCAGTTAAAAATCCTAACTGTTTTCTTTTATCCGTATTTTTAGGTTGAAAATTCAACTATTTTCTAGAAAATTTCTTTTTTGTTGTTGAATTCAACTTTTTCGATTTAGACCTAATTCAGTTATAAATTTAACCATTTTGTTGAAAGTTGAACTACTTTGTTAAAAATTTATTTTTTGGTGAAGATCCATCATTGTAGTTGAAGATTCATAATTGTAGTTAAATACTCATTTCTTTTGTTGAAAATTGAACTATTTTCTTGAAATTTTTGTTTGGCTGAAAATTAATTTTTTAAAACTGAAACCTTATCTATTTCATTTTTGTTTGAAAATTTATCTTTTTAGTGGAACATTCTATTATTTAGTTGAAAAGTCCAACTTGTCTTTTTTGAATTCGTATGTTTATGTTGAAAATCAACTCTTTTGACGAAGATTGAACTATTTTATTACATTTTGGTTTTTTTTATGTTTTGAGAAATATTTTTTTAACTGAAAGTCTTATTATTTCATTTTTTGATCAGAAAATTATCTTTTTTAGCGAAAAATTCAACTATTTGGTTAAGAAATTTTTCACGGTTGAAAATTTACCTTTTTTGGGTGAGAATTAATTCTTATGTTTTGAAAATCCCGGTAGAAATTATTTCTTTTTTTAAATTCATCTTATCAGGTTTAAAAGCAAACTGATTTTCAGAACATTGTACTTTTTAGATTCAAAACTTAACTTTTCTTTAAAAATTTATCTTTATCGGTTGAAAATTAATCTCTTTCTGTAGAAAATTCGTTTTTTTTTGTTGAAAGTAAATTTTTCAAACTGAAGATTCAACTATTACATTTTTGGTAGATAATTTATCTTATTTAGTTAAAAATTAAACTATTTGTTTAAAATGCAACTTTTTTAAAATCTTTTTTTCATGTTGAAAATCCAATTCTTTGGTTGAAAATTCGTCCTTTTGGTTAAATTTACCTGTTTTTGATTCAGAATGTGCTTCATATATAAATTTAATGTATAAATAAATTTGATTGAAAATGTATTTACTTTGTTGAAATTCACTTTTTTTGTTAAAGATCCATAATTTTAGTTGAAGATTCATTATATTACTTGAAAATTCAACTCTTTTAATAAAAATTGAATTATTTTGTTGAAAACTTGTTGTTTTTTGTTTCAAAATATTTCTCTTAACCTGAAAATTTAACTATTAATTTTTTGTTTAAGAATTAAATTTTTGTAAAAAATTTAACTTTTGGGATAGAAAAGTAAACTGTCTTCTAAAATGTATTGAAGTATTTGTTTGAAAACCTAACTGTTTGTTTACAAGTTTAATCTTTTTAGTATCAAAATTCAACTATTTGATAATTTTTTTTTACTTTTTTACTAAAAGTCCATCTTTCTTAGTTAAAAATAAACTGTCGCGTTAAAAATTAAATTTATCGGTTTGAAATTAACTGTTTTTTAAAACATTCTTTTTTTTTTACCATCAAAGCTCAAATCTTTCAATCTAAAAACCGGCAATTTACTTCCGATCGCATTAAAATTCAAGTTTACATTATTTCAATAATTTTGGTTAATTGGTTTCTACTCTATCTACAGTCGCAAGTCATTTAAGTATGTTTATTAGGTTACGGATTCCAATACTTATTTAAAAATTCAACTACTTGGTTAAAAGTTAAACTCATTTATTTAGAATGAATATTTTCATTGAACATTCATCATTTTGATTGAAAATCTAAAAATTTAACCATTTCAATAGAAAGTTTAACTATTTTGCTAAGAAAACATTTTTTTGTGAATGATTAGATTTTTAATAGAAAATTGAAGTATTCTATTTTTGGTTGAAAATTTATTTTCTTCCTCTTTTTTTAATTGGTATTTTTGTCTCTAATGAGCCGAAAAGTATAGTAGTTTGGAAGTCTGTTTTTTAATTGTGAATTCTTTTCATGCTTTTTTAGCATAAAGTATTTTTTCATGAGAAAATAGATTTCTGTTCGATCTCAAATCAAAAATTTATCTTTTTTTAATAAAATTTCTACTATTTTGCCCAAAAATTAACATTTTTTACTTAAAAATTCAACTTTTTTTGGAAAATGCATGCACTTTGTGGAAAATTCGTCTTTTTTATAGAAAATTAATCTTTATGGTCGAAACTTCATCTTTTTCATAAATTTTTTAGATAATTCAGTTAAAGATTTATCATTTTAGCTAGGAATTCATCAGTTTAGTTGAAAATTAATTTCTTTAACTGAAAATTCAACTGTTCCATTTTTAGTTAAAAAATGATCTTTCCTAGTCGAAATTCAACATTGTGAATGAAAATTGGTCTTTTTTAATAAAAAACTCAACTATATTGTTGAGAATACACGTATTTTGTTAAAAAATCAATTTTTTTATAGAAAATTATCTTCTCCTTTAAAAGTTAATCTTTTTGTCTGAAAATTCTTTTTGTCTATTGAAAATTTAAGGTATTCCAGTTAAATATTTATTAATTCAGTTAAAAAGTCATTTGCTAGATTAGAAATAAAATTACTTGGTTAAAAGTTAAATTCTTTTGTTAAAAATTATTTTCACTTTTTATTTTAACTTTTCAATTATTAAAAATTATTTTTTTGAAGAAAGTTCGTCTTTTTGGGTAAAAATTAATCTCCTCGGTTGAAAATTCATGTTCTTCTTGGCGGTTAAAAATTTAAGTATTCGAGTTAAACATTTATTATTTTAGTTTAAAATTCGTCTTTCAGGTTGGAAATAAAATGACGTGGTAAAAGTTGAACTCTTGTTGAAAATTATTTTTTTTTTGAAGATTCATAATTTTAATTAAAAATTTATTTTTTGGGTTTAAAAATAAGCTACTTGAATAAAAAATTGTTTTTTCTTTGAATGAAAAGAGATATTTTTTCCGAAAATTAAACTATTTTGTTAAAAATTTGTTTCCCTTTTGGGTTGAAGATTTTTTTCAACTGTTAATGTAACTATTATACCAGTTAAATATTTTATAATATTAATTAAAAACTCTTTTTTTGGTTCATCATTGATTTTTTTACTTAAAATTCAATAATTCAATTTTTGGTTGAAAAATTATCTTTTTCGGTTAAAAGTTCGTCTTTTTTGGTAGAAATTAATCTTCTTGAATTGTTTGAAAATTTAACTGTTTCAGTTGAAGATTTATTGTTTTTGTTGAAAACCTACGTTTCTGGTTTGAAATTCACCTATTTCAGTTGAAGATATATCTTTTATATTGAAAATTCATGAGTCAGGTTAAAAATTTATTTTATTGACTGAAAATGTAACTATTCCATTTTCTGTTGAAAGCTGATTTTTTTTTGTTCAAAATTCAATTATTTGGTTAAAAATTTGTCTTCTTCAATAGAAAATTTAACTATCTTGTTAAAAATTCATGTTTTTTTAACTTGTATTTTTTGGTAGAAAATTAATTTTGTTGTTTAAAATTCATGTTTATGGTTGCAAATTCAAGTAATACAATTAAGTATTTATCATCTGAGTTGCAAATTTATCTTTTTGGCTTAAAATTCAACTATTTTATCTAATTTTTCTAACTAAAAGTTTAAATTTTTCATTTTTGTTGTGAATTTATATTTTTTAGCCGAAAATTCAAGTATTTGTTTGGAAATTCAGTTACTTTCAAATTTTTCGTTCTGTTGTGTTAAAGGATATTTAGAATGAACGTTAGAAATTAAAATAAATGTTTAAGTTTTGCGGCGGATATGAATATTTTACTTTTATTTCACCGGAAAAATAGAAAAACTTGACCGGGAAAAACCAGGAAATGACCGGGAATTTGGAATCTTTCGCCGAATCGACACCCTGCTCTTATACAGAGCAAATGCAATAATAACTCTTCTCCTAAAGAGTGAAATTTTTTGCACTCGCACACTCTACAATACATTATGTCAGAGGTGAAATTTACGGATGTAATTTAGTTTTTTTTTAGTCATGTAGAAATTATTCCATGTACGCCTTGGGAATTAAATAGGAGTTCATAGTCCGCGCAAACACAGGTCGGCTTACCAATAGCTTGTTGTATTTAGCTTTGAATCGATTGTACATTATGCACAATTAGATTCCGTGTAAACAGTAGTCTCGACTCCTTATCTGCGCAACGCACTCGCTGAGTTTAATTAACTAATGAGTTCAAATCTTAGTCGCGTACCAACTTCATGTCATACTTTTGAGTATGAAGCACGAACTCTAGAAAAATTGTTCCTGTTTTTATGATAAAGATATGAGCCGGTTGAGGAACGTCCACAAATTAGGTAAAGTTTTTTTAATTTAAATTCTGAACCATGTGGGGGTACTTAAGTTTTCAATCCCCCACCACACCCTTCTGTTATACGTAATTTTTACCTGATATATTTTATTTGTCTTTAGTTACATAAAATTTAATTTAATATATTTTATATATTACATTTATGTTTTAAATCAAATAATTTATTATATTATTTTAATTAAATTTAATTTGAATATCTGAATAATCAGATTCTTTAGGGTTCATACAAAAACAACGAAAGACGATTTGGATGGATGGGGGGTTGGCAAAATCTTATTTTTTCTTATGAATTAACGAAGTAGTTCGAGTTTCAAGCAAATCGTTGACTTTTGAACCGAAAAAGAGTTATTTTAACAAAAAGATGTAATAATTGATATTTTAATCAAGCGATGATTTTCTTTTTAAATGAAAAAAAGTTCAATTAAAAAAAGACGAGTTTTTAACAAACTAGTTGAATCCTAAATCAAAATAGATTCATTTGCAACCAAAAGAATTGATTTATCAACCAAAAATATAAATTTTTTATTTAAAAATTAGAATTCTCAAGAAAATTCATATATTTTCAACCAAATATGTAGTTGAACTTTCAATAAAATATATTAATTTTAATGAAATAGTTATATTTCTAACCAATTTTATAAATTTGGTACCAAGCAGTTTAATTTTTTAACTATAGAAGATCAATTTCTAAGCAAAAATAAAATATTAAAATTTTCTTTTGAAAAATATTATAAGATTTTGAAAAAATCTAATTTTCTACTAAGTTGTTGAATTTTCAAGCTAAAAAGACGAATTTTTTGACAAAAAATTTGCATTTTCAACAAAAAAATTCATTCTCAACCAAACAGAAGAATTCTCAACAAAATTTTTTACCAAAAATACACGAATTTAAAAAAAAATCCATAAATTTTTAGCCAAGTAGTTTAATTTTCAACTAAGACGATTAATTTATTATGAAGAAAGTTGAATTTTTAACACAGTACATGGTTTTTCAGCTTAGAAATTAAATTTACAATTGAATATTTAAGTTTTCGACAAAGAGTATTAATTTTCTATCAACAAGACGAATTTTTAACAAAATTCATCAATTTTTAACCAAATAATTAAATTTTTGACAAAAATAGTCAATTTTTCACCAAGAATGAAAATGGACTAAATAAATAAATATCAAACAAATATTTAAAGTTTTAACCAAGAGGATAATTTTTCTTCCAAAAGAGTAGAATTTTTAACAAAATACATGTATTTTCAACCAAATAATTGAACTTTTAACAAAAATGATCTATTTTTCACCAAGAATGGAATGGTTAAATTTTTATTTAAAAAATTAATTTGTAACTTGACAGTTGCAGTTTTAACCAAAAAAGGTAAAATTTTTACAACAAAAACAAACACAATATTTTTATTTTTAAACAAATAGTTTAATTTTCAACCAAGAGGGTTAATTTTTTACCAAAAAAGTCAAATTTTTAGCAAAATATATAAATTTTTAACCAAATAGCTTAATCTTTATCTGAGATGATTAATTTTCTTTTAAGAAAGTCGAATTTTTAACAAAAGACTTGGATTTTCAACCAAATAATTGCATTTTTGACTAATCATTTGAATTTCTAACGAAAGGAATTAATTTTTTACCAAAGCATGAATTTTCAACAATTACATGTATTTTTAACCAAATAGTTAAATTTTCAACTAAGAGTATTAATTTACTATGAAGGAAGTCGAATTTTCGACACAATACATGATTTTGCAGCCTAAAAATTAAATTTCTAATCAAATATTTAAATTTTCATCTAAGAGGATAATTAAAAAAAAAATAAATCTAATTTTTAATATAATACATTTAGTTTTAACCAAATAGTTTAATAGTTTTCAACCAAGACGGTTAATTTTCTATCAAAAAAGTCAAATTTCAAACGAAATTAATGAATTGACAAATAGTTTAATAGTTTTCAATCAAGATGCATTTTTGTACCAAGAAAGACGAATTTTTAACAAAACACATGATTTTTCAACTAAATAATTTAATTTCCAACAAAATAATTGAATTTTTTACTAAAAACTTAAGTATTATTATTATTAATAACTTATATCCATTGTTAAAAATAGCGTGTTTCTGATAAAAAGATTTTTATTCCGGTCTCTCTAGTAGCGTAGTGGTAAAAGCACCCGACCGGTAATCGGTAGACCTGTGGTTCGATTCCCAGCTAAGGAGATCTTTTTTCAGAGAAAATTTATTTTATAAGTTAAATTTTTAACAAAAAAGATTAATTTCCTAATGTAAAAGACGATTTTTCAACAAAATACATCAATTCTCAACAATATAGTTGAATTTTGAACTAGAAACTACGATTTTTTAAACCACAAATAGAATAGTTAAATTTTCAATTGAAAAAATAAATTTTCAAGTAAAAATATGTCATCTTCAACAGGATAGATAAATTTTTAACCAAATAGTTCAATTTTCAATTAAAAAGATTAATTTTCTACCAAAAAAATACGATTTTTCAACAAAATACATGAATGCTCAACCAAACAGTTTAATATTAAACTAAAAAAGACCAATTTTCAACCAAATAGTTGAATTTTGATCTAAAAACGATCAGCTTTCAACCAAAAATAGAATAGTTAAATTTTCAGTGCAAAAAATTACTTTTCCACAAAAAAAAAATCAACTAAAGTGATAATTTTCAATAAAAATGGTAAATCTTCAACGGGAATAGATGAATTTTAAACCAGAAAGATAAATTTTTAACCATAGAGTTTAACTTTCAACCAAATAGTTTTACTTTCAATCCCAAAGATGAATTTTTAAACAAGAAGTTTAATTTTCTACCAAAAAGGACGATTTTTCAAGAAAATACATACATTTTAAATACAGACATTTTTAATTTTCTACTAAAAAAGACCAATTTTTAACCAAATAGTTAAATTTAAACCAAAAAGATGAATCGCCAACCAAGAAGATTAATTTCTATCAAAAAAGTCGAATTTTCAACACACTAAATAAATTTTCATCTAAAAAATGTATATTTTTAAGCAAAAATTAAATAGTTCAATTTTCTGTCAAAAAAATTAATGCGCAGCCAAAGAGAAGAATTTTCCACTAATCTGATTGAACATTAAATTGGAATAGTTACATTATCAGTTAAAAAAAAAATAATATTAAACCAAAAATATATAATTTCCAAAAAAAGTAACATTTCTACACAAATTGGTGAATTTTCAACTGAAATAATCAAAAATTGATTTAGAATAGTTCCATTTTCAGTTTAAAAAAATTATATTAAAAAAAAAACTTATTTTCAAATAAATAATTACATTTTACGCAAAGCGATGAACTTTGAACTAAAATGATAAATCTTCAACCACAATGGTTGAATTTTAAGCAAAAAAAAAAATAAATTTTCAACTAAAATGATGAATCTTTAAATAGAATAATTGAATTTTCATTGAAAAAGATTAATTTTTACCAAAAAATACGAATTTTCACAACCAAAGCGATAGATTATTCAATTGGAATAGTTACATTTTCAGTTAGAAAGTTAATTTTTAATCAAAAAAACAAACAACAATTTTTCAGCCAAAAAGACGAATTTTCAATTAAAATGATGAATTTTCAACAAGAACAAGACAATAATTTTTAATAAAAAAGTTTAATTTTTAAGCAATTCATTAAATTTTCATTCCAATCAAGGTGAATTCTGAACGAAAAACGTAGTAGTTGATATTTTTACAAAAAAAGTTTTCAACTTTTAATCAAAAACAGTAGAATTCAACACAAGGCGAGTTTTTAACATTAGTGGAATTTTCAACTAAAAATTATCAATTTTCAAACAAAAATAAAATAGCTAAAATTTCAGTCAAAAATAATAATTTTAAAACAAAAAAACGAATTTTCAACAAAATAGTTGAATATAGTAATATAAAGCTACTTTTATAAATGAAGAATCATTGTTATTCAATTTTATATTGCAATTAAAACAACAAAAAAAGTACGCTCTCGAAAAATTCTCTGACTTAAAAAAAAATTCCTCGACTTATCCAGATTTTTCCAAGTATATAAAAATTCCCTGACAATTCCAGGTTTTATAAATAAATAAATTTGCAACTACATAGTTCCATTATCAGCCAAAAAGATTAAATTTATACCCAAAGAGCGGATTTTTCAAATAAGAAACATTTTCCAGCCAAGAAAAATTTTTTAAACTGAATTGTTAAATTTTAAAACAAAAAAATATTGTTCAGTCAAGAAAGAAAAAAAACTTTGACTAAATTGTAGAATTTTCAACAAAAAAGATTATGTCCAACCAAAAAAAGGAGGAATTTTCAACAAAATAGTTCAATTTTCAACTAAAGAGATAAATTTACAACTAAAATTATGAGTCTAAAACCAAAACAAATACAATTTTTAACAAAGTAGTTGAAAATTCAACAAATTACCTGCATGTTTTAACAAAAAATGTAATGGTTAAGTTTTTTACGAAAAAATTTTGATTTCTGAATAAAAAACAGTTAAATTCAACCAAGAAGACGAATGTTTAAGCTAACCGTTGTATTTTTACAACAAAAAAAAAGAGATTTCTACCTAGAGATAAATTTTCAACCAAAAAATATTTATCAGTAAAGAAAGAAAAAAATATAACTGACATAAATTGTTGAATTTTTAACAAAAATGTTTATTTTTAACAAAAAAGTTTAATTTCCAGCCAAACAAAGAGAAATTTTCAACAAAACAGTTTAATTTTTATTCAAAGAGACGAATTTTCAACCAAAAAAACATTTTTCTGTCAGGAAAGAAAAAAAACTTTGACTAAATTGTAGAATTTTTAACAAAAAAGATTAATTTCTAACCAAAGAAAAAAGGAATTTCCAACAAAATAATTACACTTGAGAATACAGAGATGAATTTACAACTAAAATTATGAGTCTACAACAAAAACAAATCAATTTTTTAACAAAGTAGTTAAACATTCAACCAAGTACTTGAATTTTCTAACAGAAAATATATTAGTTGATTTTTTTAGGGAAAAGAAATTTTTATTTTTTATAAAAAATAGTTGAATTTAACCAAAAAGGTGAAATTTCTACCCAAAGAGATGAATTTTCAACCAAAAAACATTTATCAGTAAAGAAAGAAAAAAACGTAACTAAAATGTTGAGGTTTCAACGAAAAATTTTATTTTTAACCAAAAAGATTGATTTCCGACCAAACAAAGAGAAGTTTTCAACAAAATAGTTGAATTTCAATCCAAAGAAATGAATTCTCAATTAAAAAAAACATTTTTCAGTCAAGAAAGAAAAAAAACATTGAATAAACTGTAGAATTTTTAACAAAATAATTTAATTTTCAACTAAGGAAATGAATTTACAACTAAAATTATGAGTCTGCAACAAAAACAAATCAATTTTTTAAGAAAGTAGTTAAACATTCAACCAAGTACTTGAATTTTTAAAAAAATGTTAATTTTCAACAACGAAATTGCCAACTGAATAAAGAATGAATTTTCAACAAAATAGTTCAATTTTCATCCAAAGAGATGAATTTTCGATTCATGTTTTTTTAAATCTAATTTCCATTTATAAAAAATTATTAAATTTTTGTAAATTTTAAAAGCTTAATCAAATAATTAATAATATATTCAAAATTTTACCAAAAAACCATTTTCAGTCAACTACATTGTAGAACTTTCAACAAGAAAGATTAATTTCTAACCCAAGAAAGAAGAAATTTTCAAGAAAATAATTAAATTTTCAACTAAGGAGATGAATTTGAAACTAAAATTATGAGTCTACAACGAAAACAAATCAAATTATTAACAAAGTGTTCAAACATACAACCAAGTACTTGAATTTTCTAAAAAAAAATATAATGGTTGATTTTTTTACGACAAAAAACTATTAATTTTGAATAAAAAACAGACGCATTTTTAACCAAATACTTGAATCCTCAACTAAATTGGGGAATTTTCTACAAAGCAGTTGAACTTTAAAAAAATAGCTCAATTTTCTACCAAAATAGTTGAATTTTCAATACAAAAAGACGAATTTTCAACAAAATAGTTGAATTTTAAATTCCAAAAGCATAATTTCAAAATAAAATTGTTAAATTTTTATAAAAATAATGAAATTTGCAACCAAACAGTTGCATTTTTAGCCAAAAATATCACATTTCTACCCAAAGAGGTAAATTTTCAACTAAAATTATGAATCTTTAATCGAAACAAATCAATTTTTAATAAAGCGGTTAAACTTTGAACTAAAAACCTATTTTTGGTTAAAAATTCAAGTGCACAGTTAAAATTGAAACTACTTTCTTGAAAATTAATTTTTTAGTTGATTATTCACTATTTTAGTTGAAAAATTTTCCTTTTTTTTGTTCAAAAGGAACTATTTTGTAAAATTTAAAAAAATACATATTTTTTTAACTGAAACTTGAACTATTCCATGTTTGGTTAAACATTTATCTTCTTCAGTTAAAAATTCATTGGTACAAAATTTTTGTATTTTGTTGAAACTTTGTCTTTTGTGGTTCAAAATTAATTTCTTTGCCTTGAAAAATTAGTTTTTTTAAATTGAAAATTAATTTTTTTAATTAATTATTAAACTAAATTTTTTGCAGAAAATTTTTTTATACACATTTAATCTTTTTGGTAGAAAATTCATCTGTTTAAAAAAAATTAATCCTTGTGGTTCAAAGTTCCATTAAAAATAAAAATATTTGGTTGAAAATTCATGTATTTTGTTAAGAATTATTATTTTTTGGTGAAAAATTAGTTTTTTTTTCGGACATTTATTTTTTCAACTAAAAATTTACCTATTCTATTTTTCATCGATTTTTTCTATAAAAATTAAATCTTTTTTGTTGAAAATTCATCCGTTTGGTTGAAAATTTAATTATTTTGTTGAAAATTTATTTTATTTGACTGAAAACTTATTTCTCTAACTTAAAATTAAACTATTCTACTTTGTTGTTAGAAATTTACCTTTATTAGTTGAAAATTCATCTATTTTGCTAAAAATTTTTTTTTTTTGTAATATAAACTTTTCGGTTGAAAATTCAAGTATTATAAATTAATTTTTCTATTGAAAATAATTTATTTATAACTAAAAAATTAATTTTTCGTCGATTTTTTTTTAATATACATTTAAGCTTTTTGGTTTAAAATTAAACTATTTTATTTTTTGTTGCATATTTGTATTTTTTTTTGGTAGGAAATTCATCTTCTGGGCTAAAAACTTGAATATTTGGTAAAAAATTTGATTTTTTTAATTAAAGATACATCATATTTTAGTTAAAGTTTAATTTTTTTGGATAAAAATTGAATAAATTTCGTTGAAAAATCGTTTTTTGTTTGTTAAAAGTTTTTTTTTACTAAAAATGTATCTATTTCCTTTTTGCTAGAAAATTTATCTTTTCAATGAAAAATTCACTTATTTGATTTAAAACTCGTCTTTTTTAGTCGAAAATTCACTTATTTTGGTAGAAAATGCACATTTCTGGGTTGTAAATTCAACTTTTTTTTTCAAAAATTCGTCTTTATGACTTCAAAACTCAATATTTTGGATGCGATTTTTTTCTTTATTAATTGAAAAACCTTTCTTATTTAAAAATTCAACTTTTCTGTTGAAAATTCGTTTTTTTTGTTTAATTTGACATTTTTTTTATTAAAAATTAAAAACTTTTTTTGTGAAAACATCAACTATTAAACGTTTTGTTGAGAATTCAATTTTTTCAAAGACTCATCAGTTCAGTTGAAAATTTAACTGATTGGTTAAAAATTCCCTTTTTTTTGAAAATTATATATTTGAACTAAAAATGTAATAATAAAATTTGTAATAAATGAAACTTGGCAAGATTATTTCTTTCGAGTTTTTTAAATTACCTAATTATTGATCATATAAATACAGAATTTCCGAATAAAAATTTTTTTGAGCCTAAATTTTAAAAGTTTAAAATTCAAAAGAGTTTCACTTCGAGTGCTTTAATTTGCAGTTCGAATACGAATTTTTTTTCTCTCGATTAAAACGGTCACCCTGATTATTTTTGAATCATAAAGAGTCTTACTTCTCTTTTCGTAGTCTGACTGCTTTAATAGGACCTGTGCAAGTGATTTCCATAATAAATTTTTTGAGCAGATCATCGTAGAGCAAAACTGTGTTATCAGCGTATTTAGGTTTCAAACCGCCTCCAACAATTGCGATTATATTTGTTCTCCAGAGCATTTCTCCTATCGCGATGCTTCCCATTAAATCGCTTTCGAAATGTGCTTGCTCGACCAGCGGCTCTACGTTGTATATCCTGAGTCCGGATTCCATACAACATGTGAAACATCCTAGAAAAAATAAATTTTTTTCATTTAGAAACTAGAAATTAAAATTAGAGGCCGTACTTTAATTACGCAACAGACTATAGGCTTACTCCAACAGGGCTTCTAATGAAAACTTTATTTTCAAAATTCTCAGAATTTTTTTACCAATTTTTTATTTTTCCTAACCTTAACATTCAAATACAGGTGTTTTAATCTGGTAATATTATTATCATAGGATCTTTTTTCAAAAGAAATAAAACAATATTTTAAATACAAATTGTAAATTTTATTTATTATAAATAAAAAATTACTTTTTCACTATAAAAGATGATTTTTGGACAAAATACTTGAATTTTTAACAAAATAATTTAATTTTTAATAAAATTATTTAATTTTCAACCTAAAAAGATGAATTTTTAACGAAAAAGTGTAATACTTGATATTTCAAATAAAAAAGATGAAATTTCATTTTTAAACCAAAAAGATGAGTTTTCAACAAATAACGATTTTTCAGTCATAAAAGAGAAAAAAGTTCATGTAAATTGTTGAACGTTCGAGCCAAAAGATGAAATTTTTTGTAGCAAAATTAAA
Organism: Amphibolips quercusostensackenii; assembly: GCA_032357855.1. Taxonomy (NCBI): domain Eukaryota; kingdom Metazoa; phylum Arthropoda; class Insecta; order Hymenoptera; family Cynipidae; genus Amphibolips; species Amphibolips quercusostensackenii. The sequence continues at coordinate 180,485 of JAUELO010000231.1, read as the reverse complement.
TTTTCAGCAAAAAAATTAATTTTGAACAAAATAGTTCAATTTTCAATCAATGAGATAGACCTTTATAAAACCAGTTTTCAACAAAATAGATAAACTTTCAATCAAAGAGATTAATTTTCAACTAAAAATATTAATCTTTAGCCAAAAATCCTTTTTTTTTTTAGCAAATTTGTTCAAACAAAGCTTTTAAACAAAACAGTTGAATTCTTAAGCAAAGATTAATTTTCAACCAAACAGTTGCATTTTTATCCAAAAAAGATGTAATTTATACTAAAATAAATTTTTAAATAAAAAAAAAACATTAAAAAAATACTTAAATTTTCATCAAAAAAAGATTTTAATTGACACTTTACCACTAAAATATGAATTTTAAACAAAAGTAAAGTTTCTACGAAATAGTTGAATTTTCGAATAAAAAAGGTGACTTTTAAAAAAATTATTGAGCTTTCAACCAAAAAGTTGCATTTTTATCCAAGAAAGATGCAATTACTACTAAAATATATGAATTTTTCAATTAAAACACAACATAAAAATATACATTTTAAGTCAAAAAGTAAATTTTCTACGAATATTCTTAAATTTTCAACCTAAAAGGAAGAATTTTCAACAAAACAGTTGAATTTTAAACCAAAAAGGATGACCTTTTAACAAAACTGTTCAATTTTAACCAAAAAGTTGCATTTTTTTCCAAGAAAGATACAATTTCTACTAAAATAGATGAATTTGTAGATTAAAAAAAAATTAATAGGTAAATTTTCGTTCAAAGAAAGTTTTAATTGACTTTTTAACACCAAAACATATATTTTAAACAGGTAAATTTTCTACGAAATATCTAAATTTTCGAACAAACAGGATGACGTTTTAAAAAATTCTTGAATTTTCAACCAAGAAGTTACATTTTTATCCAAAAAAGACGCAATTTCTAGTAAAATATATGGATTAAAAATTTTTTTTAAATTCATTTAAAAAAAATAGTTTAATTTTTATTCAAAAAAGAGTTCAATTGACTTTTTAACATAAAAATATGAACTTTAAGCAAGTAAATTTTCTTCGGCATAGTTGAATTTTCAAACAAAAAGAATGATTTTTTAACAAAATCGTCGAATTTTCATCCAAACAGTTGCATTTTTATCCAAGAAAAATGCAATTTCTACTAAAGTAGATTAATTTTTTAATAAAAAAAAATTTCAAAAAAAAAATAGTTAAATTTTCATCTAAAATAGATTTCAATTAAGTTTTTAAGATTAAAATATTAATTTTAAGCAACAAGTAAATTTTCTACGAAATAGTTGAATTTTTAAACAAAAAGGATGACTTTTTAAAAAAAATGTTGAATTTTGAACGAAAGAGTTGCATTTTATCCAAGCAAGATGAAATTTCTACTAAAACAGATGAATTTTTAAAAAGAAAAAGGCAAATTTTCATCAACAAAAAATTGAATTTTCATTCAAAAAAGATTTTAGTTTGACTTTTCAACATCAAAATATAAGCTTAAAACAAAAAGGAAATTTTCTACAAAATAGTTGAATTTTTAAACAAAAAGGATGACTTTTTAACCAAATTGTTGAATTTTCATCTAAACAGTTGCATTTCTATCCAAGAAAGATGCAATTTCTACCAAAATAGATGAATTTTTAAAATAAAAAACATACATTTTTCAAAAAAATAGTTAAATTTTGATCCGAAAAAGATTTCAATTTACTTTTTAACACCAAAATATGATTTTTGAACAACAAGTAAAGTTTCTATGAAATAATTGCATTTTCGAACAAATAGGATGACTTTTTTTACAAAATCGTTAAATTTTCAACCAAACAGTTACATTTTTATCCAAGACGCAATTTCTGCTAAAATATACGAATTTTTCATTTAAAAAGACAAATTTTCAACAACAAAAAATTAAGTTTTCTTCACAAAAAAAAGATGTCCGTTTGACTTTTCAACTAAAAAATATGAGTCGATTTTTTTAACAAAACAATTGGATTTTAAACTATAAAGGATGACTTTTTAGCAAAATTGTTGAATTTTCATCCAAACAGTTGCATTTTAATCCAAGAAAGATGCAATTTCTTCTAAAGTAGATTAATTTAAAAATGGCAAAAAAATTCGAAAAACACTTAAATTTTCAACCAAAAAAGATTTCAATTTACTTTTTAACACCAAAACATAAATTTTTAACAAGAAAACTTTCTACGAAATAGTTGAATTTTCGAACAAATAGGATGAGTTTTTAAAAAAATTGTTGAATTTTCAAACAAATTATTAAATTTATAGCTAAAAAGATAATCTTCAGGAGGAAGCAACTGCAAAAAAAAGAAATATAAATATAAATACAAGACAAATAAATTACTAGTAAGAATATTATGTCAGGGTTACAGCAAAACTCAATTTTTAAAATTTAATAATTTTTCCCTGATCAATTTTTTATTGTTCCTAACCATTAACATTCAAATACCAGCATTTTAATCTTGTAATATTTTTATCATAGGATCTTTTATAAACTGAATAAAACAATATTTCAAATAAAAATTTTAAATTTTCAAATTTATTTATTTATTTTAAATAAAAAATTACTTTTCTACTATAAAAGATGATTTTTGGACAAAATACTTGAAATTTCAACAAAATAATTAAATTTTTAATAAAATAATTAAATTTTTCACCTAAAAAGATGAATTCTTAACAAAAAAGTGTAATATTTGATATTTCAAACAAAAAAGATGAAATTTTATTTTAAAACCAAAAATACGAATTTTCAACAAAAAAGATTTTTCAGGCATGAATGAAAAAAAGTTCGCTTAAATTGTTGAAGCTTCAAGCCAAAAGGTGAATTTTCTGTACAACAATTGAATTTTCAACCAGAAAATACGTATTTTCATCAAAAAATTAATTTTCAACATAAAAAAAATTTTTTCAACAAAGGGGTTGAACTTGTAAACGCGCAGTTGAATGTTCAATTTTAAAAACTCAGTTTTCAGCAAAATAGATAAAATTTCAACCACAGAGATGAATTTTCAATAAAAAATATGAATTTTCATCAAAAAGATAATTTCTTAACAAAGTTGATCAAACACAATTTTCAAACAAAATAGTTGATTTCTTAAGCAAAGAAGATTAATTTTCAAACAAACAGTTGCATTTTTATCCAAGAAAGATGTAATTTCTACTAAAATAAATTTTTCAATTAAAAAAAAAAAAATATTCCGAAAAATAATTAAATTTGCATCCAAAAAATATTTTATTTGAATTTTTACGACCAAAATATGAATTTTAAACGAGTAAATTTTCTATGAAGTAGTTGAATTTTCGAACAAAAAGAATTACTTGTTAACAAAATTGTTGAATTTTTAACCATACAGCATTTTTATCAAAGAAAGATGCAATTTGTTCTAAAATAGATGATTTTTAAAAATTGAAAACACAAATTTTCCAAAAAATAAATCAATTTTCATTCAAAAAAGATTTCAGTTTAAATTTTTAACATCAAAATATGAGTTTTAAACAAGAAGTAAATTTCCTACGAAATAGTTGAATTTTCAAAAAAACAGTTGAATTTTCGACCAATAAGCATGACTTTTTAACAAAATTGTTAAAGTTTCATACAAACAGTTGCATTTTTATTCAATAAAGATGCCATTTCTACTCAAATAGGTAAATTTTTGAATTAAAAAAAAAATTCAAAACAAGAATTGAATTTTCTTCCAAAAATGATTTTCGTTTGACTTTTCAACATAAAAATATGAGTTTTCAATAAGAAGTGAAATTTTTACGAATATATTTGAATTTTCAACCCAAAAAGACGAATTTTCAACAAAACAGTAGAATTTTAAACTGGAAATTGACATTTTAACAAAATAGTTAAATTTTCACCAAAATAATTAAATTTTCAACCAAATAGTAATATTTGCAACCAAAAGAGATTGATTCTAATGCAAAAATATAAAAATAGAATTTTCACCTAAAAAGAATAAACTTTTAACGAAAATAGATTTTTCATAAAAACAAGAAAAAATTTCAACCTAATTGTTGAATTTTCAAGCAAAAAAGACGAATTTTCTATAGAGCAGTTGAATTTTGAACCCGAAAATATGAATTTTCAATAAGAAAGTAAAGTTTTAACCAAATATTTAAATTTTCTACCAAAATAATTGAATTTTAAACTCAAAAAAACTGAGAATAAAAACAGATGAATTCTGAACCCGAAAAAACGACTTTTCAACAGAACAGTTGAATTTTCGACTAAAAAAGATTAATTTTCAACAAAATTGTCGAATTTTCATCCAAACAGTTGCATTTTGATCCAAGAAAGATGCAATTTCTACTAAAATTGATAAATTTTTAAATTTTTTAAACATTTCAAAAAGTAGTTAGATTCCTTATACTTAAAATTCAGTGCATATTTAGGTAAAATTAATTAGGGTACTATATTAAATTCAAATTAAAGTTTTAAACAGCTTTAACTTCCTAACTTTTCAAGTAAAAATATTAAATTTTCAAGAAGAAATATGAATTTTTAACCAGATGGTTAAATTTAAAAAAAAACAAAAAAATTCTACCGTAACAGACGATTTTTCAACAAAATATACGAAATCTCAACCAAATAGTTGGATCTAAAACGGTCGATTTCCAACCAAATAGTTGAATTTTGAACTAAAAACGATCATTCTTTCGAAAAAAAATAAAATAGTAAAATTTTTAATTAAAAAAAAACTTAAGTTTCAAGTAAAAATATTGCATTTTCAACAAGACAGATTAATTTTTAGCTAGATAGTTGAATTCCTAATCAAAAAGATTAATTTTCTACCAGAAAAGACAATTTTTCAACTCTTAACCAAACAGTTGAATATTCAACTAAAAAATATCAATTTTCAACCAAATAGTTAAATTTTGAACTAAAAACGATCAGTTTTCAACCAAAAATGGAATAGTTAAATTTTCAGTGCAGAAAATTAATTTTCCACAAAAATTGTAAATCTTCAACTAGAATAGATGAATTTTAAAACAGAAAAATGAATTTTTAACCAAAGAGTTTAACTTTCAACCAAACAGTTTTATTCTAAGCCAAAAAGATAATTTTCCAAATAAAAAGATTAACATTTCACTGGAATACTCGAATTTTCAATTAGAGATGAATTTTCTAACAAGAATATTATTTTTCTACCAAAAAATACGATTTTTTAATAAAATACATGAATTTTCAAGAAATTAGTTTAATTTTCAACTGAAGAACGAATTTTTACCCAATTGGTTGAATTTTCAACTAAGAAAGGTCAATTTTAAACAGAAAATGAAATAGTAAATTTTTCAGTTAAAAAAAATTATTTTTAAATAAAAAAAAACGAAATTTAGAAATTCAACTTATAAATTAAATTTTTAATAAAATATTTCAACTTTTTAAAATTTTTTAAAAATAAGTTTAATTTTCTGAAAAAAAATATGATTTTTCAACAAAATACATGAATTTTCAATGAAATAGTTCAATTTTCTACTAAAAAACACAAAATTTTTACCAAATAGCTAAATTTTAAACTAAAAAAGAAAAATTTTCAACTAAAAATGTAATAGTCACATTTTTAGCTTATAAAATTAAATTTTAACCAAACTGATGGATTTTCAAGTAAAATAATGAATCTTAAACTAAAATAGTTAAAGTTAAATTGAAAAGATGAATTGTCAACCAAGAAGATTAATTTATATAAAAAAAGACGAATTTTAAATAGAATAAATAAATTTTCAACTAAAAAAGGTAAATTGTTAACCAAAAATTAAACAGTTAAATTTTCAGTTTAAAAAATTAATGTTCAGCCAATGAGATGAATTTTCAACTAAAATAATTGAACATTGAATTG
>JAUELO010000231.1:145307-155903 GCA_032357855.1 Amphibolips quercusostensackenii | reverse complement strand
AAGTAGGAGAAATTAGGTTGAGAAAGTAGGGGAAATTAGGGGAAGGGAAGCATGGGAAATGAGGACATTTAATGAGTGCAGCGGAAGTAAGGGAGGTGAAGTATGGAAACGACAGGAGAAATAAGAGGTCGGCATGTAAGGGAAATCAGGGGAGGGAAAGTAGGGAAAGTGGCGAAAATCAATGAGGAGAGTGAAAGTGAGGGGACATGAGGTTAGGGGAAGTTGGTAAAGCAGGGGAAATGAGGAAAGGGGAATTTAGGATGAGAAAGTAAGAGGAAATTAGGGGTTGGGAAGTAGGGAAAATTGGAAAAATTAATGAGGATGGGGAATTAAGGGAGAGGAAGCAGTGAAACGTGAGGAGGGGAAATGAGGTGAAACCGGGGAGGTGAAATATGGTTAGGAAGTGAGGGGAAATTAGGCGAGAGGAAGTATGGGAAATGAGGAAATTTATTGACTGGTGGGGAAGTTACGGATGTGAAGAATGGAAGCGATAGGAGAAATGAGAGGTGGGAAAGTAGGGAAAATTATGATAAAGGAGTGAGGGAAAATGAGGGAAGGGGAAGTGATGGAAAATAAGCGGAGGGAACGTAGGTGAATTGATAGAGGGGACGTTGTGAAGTATTGGAAATGAGGAGAGGAGACATTAGGATGAGAAAGTGGGGAAAATAGGGGCGTGGAAGCAGGAGAAATGAAAAAAATTAATGAGGATGGGTAATTTAGTGAGGGGAATTAATCAAACGTAAGGAGGGGAAATGAGGGGAAACCAGGGAGGTGAAGTATGGGACATTATGATGAGGGGAAATCAGTGAAGGGGAAGTATGCGAAATGAGGAAATATAATGACTGGTGGCGAAGTAAGGGATGTGAAGTGTGGAAACAATAGGAGAAATGAGTGGTGGGGAAGTAGGGGAAATTAGGATGGAAGTGTGAGAAAAAATGAGGGGAAATAATGTGAGGAAAAGTGGGAGAAAAGATGGAGTGGAATTGATGCAAATTAATGAGGGGTGGCAGTGAGGGGAAATGAGGGTAGGGGAAGTTGTCGAAGCAGGGTAAATGATGATAAGAAATTATGGGGGAAATAGGGGAAATAAAGAAAATTAATAAGGATCGGCAAGTTAGCGAAAGGAAGTAGTGAAATGTGAGGAGGGGAAACCAGGGAGGAGAACTAGGGGATATTATGGTGTGGAAATGAGGGAAAATTAGAGGAGGGAAAGCATGGGAAATGAGGAAATTTAATGAGTGGGGAGAAGTAAGGGAGGTGAAGTAAGGAAACAAAGTGAGAAATGAGGGTTCGAGATGTAGGTGAAATTAGGGTGAAAAAGTGAGGGAAAATGAGGGATGGGTAAATAGGGAAGTAAGGGAAATAAGGGTCGGAAAGTGGTTGGAATGATTAATAAGAAAGGAGGAAAATTAATTTGGGAGTGGAAGTGAGGGGAAATGAGTGTAGGGGAAGTTATAGAAGTAGGGGAAATAAGGAAAGGAGAGATAAGGATGAGAAATTAAGAGGAAATCAGGGGTTGGGAAGTAGGGAAAACGGGAAAAATTAATGAGGGTGTGGAAGGAAGGGAGAGAAAGCAGTAAAACGTGAGGAGAGGAAATGAGGTGAAACCCGGAAGGTGAAGTAGGGGACATTATGGCGAGAAAGTGAGGGGAAATTAGGGGAGGGAAGGTATGGGAAATAAAAAAGTGTAATGACTGGTGGGGAAGTGATGGATGTGAAGTATGGAAACGATAGGATAAATGAGAGGCGGGGAATCAGGGAAAATAAGGATGAAGAAGTAAGGAAAAATGAGGGAAGGTGTAGTGAGGGGAAATAAGGGGAGTAAAAGTAGGGGAAATGACAGATAGGAAATGACCAAAGTTAATGACGGGAGTGGAGGTGAGGGGAAGTTTGGTTAGTGGAAGTTAGCGAAGTAAGGGAAATGAGAAGAGGGTAAATTAGGATGAGAAGTATGGGGAAAATAGGGATGTGGAAGTAGGCCAAATGACGAAAATTAATGAGGCTGGGCAAGTTAGAGAGGGGAAGTAGTGAAATGTGAGGTGGGGAAATGAGGGAAACCAGTGAGGTGAAGTAGGGAATATTATCGTGAGGAAGTGAGAGGAAATTAGGGTCGGGGAAGTATGGAAAATGAAAAAATTTATTGACTGGTGGGGAAGTAAGGGATGTGAAGTGTCGAGAAGATGGGAAAAATGAGGGGTGGAGAAGTAGGGAAAATTAGGATGAAGATGTGAGGGAAAATGAGGGAAGGGAATACGTGGAGAGAAAGTAGGATAAGCGACAAAAATCACTAAGGGCAGTGGAAATGTGCGTAGGGGAAGTTGGCGAAGTAGGGAAATTAGGATGAGAAATTATGGGGAAATTAGGGGTGAGGAAGTAGAGTTAATAAAGAAAATTGATGAGGATAGGAATGTTAGGGAGGGGAAGGAGTGAAATGTGAGGAGTGGAAATAAGAGGAAACCAGGGCGGTAAAGTAGGGGACATTATGGTGAGAAGATGAGATGAAATTAAGGTAGGGAAAGTATGGGATGGGGGAGTAGGGAAAATTAGGATAAAAAAGGGAGGAAAAGTCAAAATAGGGGAATTGCGTTTATGGAAAAAGAGGAAGGGAGGGGTGGAGAAGTATGTGAAGTACTGAAATGATGGGGAGTAGAAGAAGTTAAAGGATGTGAGAGGAGGGGAACTATGGGAAGTAAGGCGTAATGCGAAAGGAAAAATGAGTGTAAATTAGGGAGGGAAAGTGAGATAAAGTAGGGGAAATTATTGGAAATGAGGATGAGTAGTGGCAGGAAAGTAAGGGTTGGGGATGGAAGTAGGGCAAGTGGAGTATTAGCTGGGGTAGTGAGGAGAGATAGAAATAAATGAGAAAGAAGTTGGTGAAGTGAGGGGAGTGGAAGTAGGAGAAGGGGAGTATTATCTGGGGTAGCGAGTAGAGAGAGAAGTAATGATGAAGAAGTGACTTTCGGGAGATATTATGGTGAGGAAGTGAGGGGAAATCAGGGGAGCGGAAGTATGGTAAATGAGGAAATTTAATGACTGGTGGGAACGTAAGGGACGTAAAGTATGGAAATGGTAGGAGAAATTAGGGATGTGAAAGCAGGGGAAGTAGGTTGAAGTGGGGAAAAATAAAAATAGGAGATTTGAGTGGATGGGAGAAGAAGGTAGAGAAGTGCGGGGAGGGGGAGTAGGCGAAGTAGAAAAAATAATTTGGAGTAAGGGAATTTAAGAGAAATGAGGGGAGGGAAACTATGGAAAGTAAGAGGTAATGTGGAGAGAGGAAGTGAGTGTAAATTAGAGAAGGGAGAGGGAAACTATGGAAAGTAAGAGGTAATGTGGAGAGAGGAAGTGAGTGTAAATTAGAGAAGGGAAGTGAAGGAAAGGAGGGAAAATGATTGGAAACGAGGGTGAGTACTGGAGCGAAAGTGAGGGTTGGGAAAGGAAAGTACGGGAAGGAGAGTATTAGCTGGATACAAAGGAGAGGAAGAAGAAGAAGAAGTTAAAGTGAGGGGAGGGAGGGGAAAAAGAATGTAGAGGGAGTAGGGGAGAGAAAGTATGGGAAGGGGAAGTTTGAACGACTTAATTAACGTTTTAATAGGCTACGAAACCCTTTTTTTTGGACTTTGACTAATTTTTTCTTTGTTTAATTACATTTTAATTAAATTTTTAATTGTATTCAGGTGTACAATGTTCTTCCATCGATCTCAGCGATAACGGGCGTTTCGCCTCAGAGATATCTCTGGCGAATTAGCATAGCTTTGCACATTGGACCACGGCTCGTGATTGCGAGTGTTTATCATTCCTATTACCGTAGGATCCTTGACACCATCGAAGATGTTTCTGCGAAGCTCGTTGCTTGCAGACTTTTGCATTTATGTTACTGGCTCAACATTGCCGAGATCGCCGCTCTCAGCGGTGTGACCTATATTTCAAATAGGGAAAATTACGGTGAGAATGTTTTTGAAATTAGTGAATAATTAGTCAGTACAGACTTCACACTTTTTCTCCTATTCTCCTCTTTTCACCTTTAAATAGTTTATAAAAAACATTGATTTGTGGAATCAAAAAAATAATAATATTTAGTATAATTTTAAATTAATAAAAATCAATAAGAAAATCCAACTATTTTTTGGGTGAAACTTAATTTTTTTGTATTGAAAAATCTATAATTATAGTTTTTGTCTGAAATTCATCTCGTTTAGTCAAAAATTCTACTATTTGGTTACAAAATTAAATTATTTTTTTGAAAGTGCAACTATTTTATTAAAAAGTCATCTTTTCTGGTACAAAGTGAAACTACTTGGTTGAAGGTTAATATAATTTGTTAAAAATTAACTATTTTGTTCAAAATTCGGTTCATTCTTGATTGAAAATGAATTTTATTAATTGAAAATTTAACTTCCATTTTTGCTTGAAAATTGATCTTTTTTAGTCAAAATTACGTGTTTCGGTAGAAAATTAATCTTCTTGATTTATAATTTATCTTGGTAGGTCAAAAATTCAACTATTGTGTTGAAAATTCAATTATTTTGTTGTAAACTCAATTATTTTGTCGTAAATGCAATTATTGCTAAAGTTACCTTTTTTGATCAAAAATTCTAATTTTTTGTTAAAAATTGGTCCTCTTATTGAAAATTTTTCTTTATGACTATTAGGTTGAGTGTTAAACTCTTTTATTCTAAATTCCTTTATTTTTGTAAAAATTCTTTTTTTTTCTTAGAGAAGTAATTTTTTTACTGAAAATGTAACTATTGCATTTTTGTTTGTAAATTGGTCTATTCTAGTTGAAGATTCAAATTCTTGTTTTCAAATTAATGTATTTTGTTCAAAATTTGTCTTTTTGGTAGAAAGTGCATTTCCTTGGTCAAGAATTTTTTTTGTTTGTTAAAATTCAACTACTTGATTGCAAATTAACTTTTTTGTTTAGAATAATATTTTTGGGTTAAAAATTCAACTGTTTTGTAGAAAATTTGTCTTTTTGGCTTGAAAATTCGTGTATTATTTTGAAAATTAACTTATTTGTAGAAAATTTAAATTATTGGTTAAAAGTTTAATTATTTTGGTAGAATATTAACTTTTTTGTTGCAAAATCTTAGCTCTTCTGCTGAAAATTCGTCTTTTTTCATAGAAAATTAATCTTTTTGGTTAAAAAATTATCTTTTTGGTTTTGTATTTTTTGGTAAAAAATTAATCTTCTTAGTTAACAAATCATCTTTTTGGTTGAAAATTAAACTATTTGGTTGAATTTTGAACTCTTAATAAAAATTTATTTCTTTTGTTGATGATTCACCATTTTGGATAAAATTCATCTCTGGTTAAAATTTTAACTATTTTATTGAAAATTTTATTTTTTTGTTCGCTATGAAACAATTCTATGACTGAGAATGTCACTTTTTTATTTTTGGTTGAAAATTGATCTTTTCTAGTTCAGATTTAAAATTTGTGGGTGAAAATTGATGTATTTTATTGAGAATATGTCTTTTTGGTAGAAGATTAATTTTTTTGCTTTACAATTCATTCTTTTTTATTAAAAATAGAATTGTTTGGTTGAAAATGAAATTCGTATTTTTTGGTCGAATTCGACTGTTTTTGATTTTAAATAAACATTTTTTTTCGTTGAAAAATTAACCAATTGGTTTAAATTTGTACTGTTTTTCAAAAAATTCCTTTTTTTTGGTTGTACATTCATATTCTCTGGTTGAAGATTCATCATTTTAATTGAAAATTTACCTTTTTTGTGAAAATTTAACTATGTCATTGAAAATTCGTCCTTTTTGTTTAAAAATTAATTTTTTCGGACGCAAATTCATATTTTTGGTTGAAAGTTCAACTGTTTGATAGAATTGAACTATTTTGTTAAAAGTTTGCCTTTTTCGTTGAGTTGAACTGGTTAAAAATTCGTATTTTTTGTTGAAAAGTAATTTTTTAAATTGAAAATTCAACTATTCCGTTTTCGGTCCATTGATCCCAACTGTTTTCGACAAAATTTATCTTTTTCTCTTGAAAATTTATTAATTTCTTTAAATTCACTCAAGTTTTACTGAATTCAATGAATTTTTCCCATTAAAAAATTTGTTTCCAATTCATTTGAGTTGAAAGATTTTTTTTTAGCCATTAGTCACTTTTTTGGTAAAAAATGAATAGGGTTTCAAAAATTTTAAGAGGTTTGCAATCATTGTTTGGAATTTACCCTGAATTCTTATTAATTCACTCTGAATTCTTTTAAATTCTTTGAAATTCTCTTGATTGGTCTTAATTCACTTCAATTCTTCTAAATTTACTAAATTCTACTTAATTTAATGGATTCTTTTGAATTCTTCAAATTTCCTTTAATTTTTGTAAGCTCATTTTAAACTTACTGAATTTAATTAAGTTTTTTCATATTTTTTAAATTGTTAATAATTTGAATGTTTTAAAATTCATCTTGAATTTGATCGAATTCTTCTCATTTACCTTAAATTCCTCTAAATTCATTCAAATTTTCCGGAAATCAATGTAATTTTTTTATTTAAAAATTTTTTTTCAATTTATTTGAATTCTTTTTGTAGTCTGATCACTTCTTGGGTTAGAAATTAGTAAGGGTTAAAAAATTTGAAGAGACTTTAATTTTCTTTTTTAATTCAACCAGAATTCTTTTAAATTCTTTGAAATTTTCTTTCATTTTTTTTTATTTACTTGAATTTTTCTAAGTTCACCTAATTCTGTTTAATTTAGTGGATGTTTTTTAATTCTTAGGCGTTTCATCAAATTTGTTTGAATTCCCTAGAATTTTTCCAAGCTCGTTTCAAACTTACTGAATTCAATAAGTTTTTTATATTTTTAAAAATCGTTATCAAATAATTTGAATTTTCAAAAAAATTTTATCAATTAATTTGAAGTTTGTGATTTGCCTTGAATTTTTATCAATTATATTAAATTCTTCTCGTTTACCTTAAATTCTTATAAATTTTGAACTAAAAAAGATCAATTTTCCACCATAAATGAAAAGAATTTTTAGCCAAAAATTAAAATTTTCAAACAAAGAGATGAATTTTCAACAAGAAAGTTTAATTTTGTACCACATTAGTTTAATTTTCAACCAAAAATATAAATTTTCAGCCAAAAAGTTAATTTTTAAACAAATATTTACATTATCTAACAAATTTTTAGATTTTCAAGCAAGAAAAACGAATTTTCTACAAAACAGCTGAATTTTCAACCTGAAAATATGAATTTTCAAAAAAAGTTAATCAGCAACCAAATAGTTGAATTTTCAACTAAAATTATGAATCTTCGACCAAAAAAAGATTAATTTTTTGAAAAGTAGTTCAATTTTAAATCAAGTACATAATTTTTCAACTAAAAAATAAATTCTCAATGAAACACTTAATAGCTAATATTTCCACAACAAAATATCTTAATTTTAATCAAAAACACTCGAATTTAATAAAAAAGACGAATTTTCAACAAAGTAGTTGAATCTTCAACCAAAACAGATTAATTTTCAACCAAGCAGCTGAATTTTTAACAAAAAATTATGAATTTTCAACCAAGAAGATTAATTTTGTACCAAAAAATACGAATTTTCAACAAAATACATGAATTTTCAACCGCAAATATGATGGTTACTTTTCCAGCGTAGAAAATTAATTTTTCATTCAAAAAAGAATTTTCAGTAAAACAGTTGAACCAAAAAATTAATTTAAAAAAATTTTTTTAATTAAAAAAAATCAATTTTTAGCAAAGTAGTGCAACTTTCAACTATGTGGTTGAATTTTTGAATATGATCATTTGAATTTTTCTAAGCTCGTTTCAAACTCGTCTTTTTTTGTTGAAAATATCATCTACTACATTTTTTGTTCAGAATTCGTATTTTTCAGAATGAAAATTTAATTTCTTGGTTATAAGTAAAACTATTCTGTTACAAATTAATCATTTTGGCTGAAGATTCATAATTTTTTAAGAAAAATAAAATTTTTGTTGAAAAATGAGCTATTTGGTTCAACATTCGTTTTTTCTTTGGCTGAAACTTAATTTACGGAAAATTAAGCTATTCCAGTTAAAAGTTTAACTATTTTGTTGAAAAATTTTTGTTTTTTAATTGTAAATTAAACTTTTCATTTATAATATAACTATTCTCGTTGAATAGTCAATCATTTTTGTTAAAATTGTATATTTTTGTTTGAGCAATTAAGTTTTTAGCTAAAAATGTTACTATTTAGTTTTTGGTTGAAAATTAATCTTAGGTTGAAAAATCATCTTTTTTTAAATTTAAACTTCCGGTTGAAAATCCTTATTTTAATTGAAAATTTGTCACTTTTATTGGCAATGTAACTATTTTTATTAAATTATTTCCTCAACTGAAAGTGTAACTAACTATTCCAGTTGAATATCCCATAATTTTAGTTGAAAATTCATGAATTTATGATTCAAATATTCCAGCTAAAGATTCATCATTTTAGTTTAAAATTATCTTTTAGCTTGAAAATTCAACTATTTTAGTTGAACATTTATTATTTTTGTGGAAAATTCATCCCTTTTATTAAAAATTAATTTTTTTTATCCCTATATTTAACTGTTCTATTTTTTGTGGAAAATTTGTCTTTTTTAGTTGAGAATTCATGTATTTTGTCGAAAAATTGTATTTTTTGGAATAAAATTAATCTTCTTGTTTGAAGAATCATCTTTTCTGTTGAAAAATTAAAGTTTCTCAGTTGAATAATTATAATTTTGGTCGAAAATTCTTCAAAATAAAACAACTTTGTTGAACATTTTGTTATGAAAACTGTTTTGAAACTCTGTTTTGTTAAAAATTTATCTTTTTTGTTTGAAATCCATCTATTCCAGTTGAGGATAATTATTTTGAGTTGAAAATTTATCAATTTGGATGAAAATTAGTTTATTTTTTGTGGAAAATAAATTTTTTTAACTGAAAATTCAACTATTTAATGTTTGGTTAACAATTTATCTTCTTTAGTTAAAAGTTAATGTATTTTGTTGAAGATTTCTTATTTTTTTACAGAAATTAATCTTTTTAGTTGTTAATTCAAATATTTCAGTTAAAGATTCATCATTTTAGTTCAATATTTATCTTTTAGCTTAAAAATTCAACTGTTCCAGTTAAACATTTATTATTTAAGTGAAAAATTCATCCCTTTTATTGAAAATTAATTTTTTTTTTCTATAAATTTAACTATTCTATTTTTTGATAAAAATTTGTCTTTTTTAGATGAAAATTTATGCATTTTGTCGAAAAATCGTCTTTTTGGAATAAAATTAATTTTCTTGCTTGAAGAATCATTTTTTGTAGAAAATTCAAGTTTCCCAGTTAAATATGTATAATTTTAGTTGAAAATTCATCTTTTTTGTTTAAACTTAAACAAATTGGTGGAAAGTTAAACTCTTTTGTAGAAAATCAATCGTTTGAGTTTAAAATTCATCTATTTCAGTTAAAGATCGTCATTTTCAATTGAAAATTGACCACTTTTTGCTTCAAAATTTATCTATTTCAGTTAAAATTTATCATTTTAGTAGAGAATTCATTCCTTTTATTGAAAAATAATTTTTTCAACTATCCCATTTTTTCTTGCAAATTGAACTTTTTTAGTTCAAAATTCAATTATTTGATTGCAAATTTTTCTTTTTTAGTTGAAAATTCACATATTTTATTAAAATTCGTCCTTTTAGGAACAAAATTAATTTTCATGTTTGAAGAATCGTCTATTTTGTTGAAAATTCAAGTTTTCCAGTTAAATAAACATAATTTTATAGAAAATTTAACTACTTGGTTGAAAATTTGTCTTTTTCAGTTGAAAATTAACGCATTTTGTTTAAAAATCGCCCTTTCTGGAATAAATTAACCTTTCTGTTTAAAGATTCATCTTCTTTGATAAAAATTCAATTTTTTAGTTAAAAAAGCAAAAATGTAGTTGAATTATCAACTATTTGGTTGAAAATTTGTATTGAAAATTCAAGTATTTTGTTGAAAAATCGTCCTTTTTGGAATAAAATTAATTTTCTTTTTTGAAGAATCATTTTTTGTGTGTTGAAAATTCAAGTTTTCCAGTTTAATAAGCCTAAATTTAATTGAAAATTAATATTTTTTAGTTGAAATTTCATTTATTTTTAAGCTTCAACTCTTTTGTTAAAAATTTATCTTTTTTTTTTTGAAATTCGTCTATTAGAGTTGAAGATCGTCGTTTTGAGTTAAAAATTTATCACTTTGGTTTAAAATGTGGTTCTTTTGTGGGAAATTATCTTTTCTAACTGAAGATTTAATTATTCTATTTTTTGTTGAAAATTGATTTTGTTTAGTTCAAAGTTCTACTTTTTGGTTCAAAAATTGATCTTTTTTAGTTTGAAATTCAACTTTTTGACCTTTTGGTTGAAAATTATTCTTTTTGGTTAAAAATTGAATTATTTAGTTAAAAAATCATATATATTATTCAAAATGCAATATTTTTATTTGAAAAGTTAGAAATTTGAAGCGGTTTAAATTGAATTTAATATAGTACCCACATTAATTTTACCTAAATATGTATTGAATTTTAAATATAAGAAGATATAACTAAAAAGTCAAAGCAAAACTAAAGATTTTAGAAAAAAGAAACTTTTTAACATCAC